>RPFO01000377.1:52500-122500 GCA_009746045.1 Mesostigma viride | reverse complement strand
AGGTTGGGCATCCCACTCCCATCCGCCCCCAGGCCGGCAAAGCCCCCGCTGGCCTGCATGGATGTTGCCATCTCCATCATGCGCGCCATGTCCTCGGGGGACATATTCTTCATCATCTCAGCCGCCTGGCGCGCCATGCCGGCGTCCATCTTCCCGCCCGACATGGCGGCGATTTGCTCATCCGTCATGTTGGCCATCATCGCGGTGCTGGACCTGCGGGGAGAGATAAGGAATAATCAAGAGGGAGTGGACATAGATCAGTCAGAAACCTCGAGCGCAGAACTTAGAGGGGCACACACGTAGAAAAATAAGAGTGATAGAAGTATTGTAATGTAAAAAAAAAATGAAGGCTGAAAGGGGACTTTAAAAAATGAATTGAGAATATTTAAATTCAAATGGGCATAGGGAATCTGGCTCCAAATGAAGCAATAGACTAAAGTAAGAGCTCAAACAGAGATGGAAGAATAGCTGAAACGGAAGCTCTACGAACCACGGCTAATACTGTTGACTTATCGCTATCAAGAAAAAGCCTAGTCATTACTCAAGTTTTCCAATCTGATTCAAGTGAATTGAGCTGGAAAAAAGCTGCACTGAAATAATCACATGGATCCTGAGAAACCTCAAAAAAATGAATTGAAAATACGGCAATAGGAAAGGAACATAAGAACCGCTGCAGAAATGGTATTGTTTGGAATTAAAATAGCATGACTACAACATGAAGAGTTGAGCCATCCCAGGCTAACAAAGAGAAAAAAGAAAAGATTATGGGGATAAAAATCATCAAAATATTTGTTCTGAACTTTTCCACTGCAGCTGTGTCACTGTTGACAATAGATGTTAACATGCCACACCTTTTACATTTTATCTGTACATCACCTTCAGGGATCAACCCTAATACGGAATAAACGCTTTTTGAAACAATATCAAAAGCCATGCCATAACCCCGTACGTGCTCCAGTCTCACAGGGCCGATGAGTAATCATGCCACATGGAGCCTGGCAACTTACCTCAGCTGCTCTGGGCTTGGCATCGCTGCTTTCCCCACCGATGATGTTGCAGGCATGACACTACTACTGCTGCTGCCGCCCCCACTGCCAGAGGGCGGCATGGCCCCTGGGAACCCTGGCGGGACGACCCCCGCCGCTTGCATGGATGCCGCCATCTCCATCATGCGGTTCACCTCCTCCGGTGACATGTTCTTCATCATTTCGGCCGCCTGGCGCGCCATGCTGGCGTTCATCTTCCCACCGGACATGGCCGCAATCTGCTCGTCCGACATGTTGGCCATCATCGCAGTGGTGGTCCTGATGTAGCAGCAGTGGTAGGGGGGTATGTGTAGCGGTAGGGGGGACCTTGATTTAGATTTCTAGCATAAGTAGATATACACGGAAGGAGCACAACGAGAGAACGTAGCCGTCTGTGCCGATGCCGTAAACATGCTGCAGTCGTACCTCCACCGAAAAGCTGGATATGCTCAACCAGAGGCGATAAACCAAACTCACAGATTTCAACCAAAAACAAAAAGCTCCTCGCGCTATTCAAGACCGTGTGGCTTCACGTAAGCAACTACGCCGCCCGCTACGCAAGACGCCGCACACACCGGCACCTCGTATTGGTAATACCCGACTACCAAACCGTGTTCGTGACAGTGCCCGACCACAACAAACAGTCATTGCTAAAGAATATATCCAGGGCCAGCCAGTGCATATAAAATCACCCGACACATTCCCCAGCACGATTCGACACCTGACCCTACACCACCAGCAAATTCCATGAATCAACCATGAGCGTGACAGCCTTAAGAACTCAATCAACACCGCCACCATGCAGAATCGTATAGGTCCCTGCATGTGTTAGTCTAATCTTCCAGACCATGTCTGAATCTTGCTCCAGCACGCGCTATTCCAGCCTTCAAAATCATGTCTGGTTGTCCAAAGATGGTTTCAAGCACGCCTTGCTGTAACCTACCGGATCATGTCTGGGTCTGGTTTGAAGCCTGGCGGGATCACCGGCATCGCACCACCCCCTGCGCGCGACGAGCTGGCGGCGGAAGGGACGGCGGCGCCACCCTGGCCGTCCCTGGCGGTGGCCGACGCGCCCCCGCTTGCGTCCGCCCCCGTGCTCCCCGTCGTAGCCGTGGACGCACTTGTGGAGGAGCTTGTGACGCGCGAGGCCGACGCCGAGGCCTTGGAGGGCTCCTTTGCAGCCGATGGGGCCGCGCTGGCTGCAGCACGGCTGCTATTACTGCTGGTGTTGTTGTAGTTACTGCTGCTGTTAGTATTGTAAGCGCTGGTGCTTCCCGCAGTCATCCCGGGGAACGCCCCGCTGGCCTGCATGGACGCGGCCATGTCCATCATGCGCGCCATGTCCTCAGGGGCCATGTTCTTCATCATCTCGGCCGCCTGCCGCGCCATGCTCGCGTCCATCTTCCCGCCCGACATGGCGGCGATTTGCTCGTCCGACATGCTGGCCATCATCGCGGTCGTGGACCTGGAGTGTGTGGCAGTGAGCAAAGGGGAGAGGTATAGCAATAGAGATACTGTCATGAAGAAAGAGAATAAAACGACATCACGGTCGAGGACCGTGTAGGTGTGGCAAGGGACGAGAGGAGAAGTTTTCAATGGAGGTTCGTTGAAAGATATTGATGTGGTGAACATGGTCAAGGCCATAAGGCAACACGGGACGGTAACAATTAGGGTATCCAACGATTGGCAGGGGAGCAATCAGGGACGCATGACAAGGTGAGAGCAAAGGGAGCACATACATTCGTTGTCATGCTGGCGGGCATGGATCAAACCGAAGTGGGAAAGTGGGTACGTTTGTTTAATGGGAAAGCAGTGGCAGTTATTATGAGTGAACAGCTAAATTCAACGACAGCAAAGAAGAGATAGGGAGACAAGAAGAATGGGGACACGCCCCCCTCCCCCCTCCGAAAAAAAAAAAAACAAAAACGGCAAGCTAACCAATTACCAGGTCGAAACAAACCCAGCCAAACCTCTTCAGACTAGACATCTCCATCTACCAAACTTTGGCCACCATTTGGTAAATCCGATTGAGGGAACTAACCCAGCCAGGGCACTTCATAACAACTTCACACCATCTCCATCAAAACAGGTGCATGCAACCGCTTAAACTTGGGCCCATCAATCCAGACACACCTCTTTTGACGATGCCCATACACCCATCTCTATCGTATGATTCATTGCCACCCGCTTGATATTTGGCCAACCTTAACTGAAGGAGCAACCAAACCCACTTGATAATATCAGGGTCGCGCTCCACTGCCGCCTTGACCTCCTTGGCAGCCGCCTGCACGTCCCAGGAGGGGTCGCCGGGGAACCCGTACGCGGCCGAGGGGGCGGATGCTGGTGTTGGTCCTTGCCTAGTTGTGGATGATGATGTCATGGACGAGGGCGGGCCCTCCCTGATGCGGTCGTTGGCCCCTCCTGCCGTTGTGCTGGAGGAATCAGAAGCCGCTGGTTCAGAGGTCGATGGTGACTCGGTGATTTTTTTCTCCACTTGGCTGGCAATGCACGAAGGCCACATGGAACAACAGGGATGGTTTGGGAAGCCAAGTGTATGGTGGCAGTGTGAGAGGGGGCTTCTGCGCAGAATCTCTCCCCCAGAAAAACAGCAAGCTCGTGGCGAGAGAGCAACATGGGGACCTTGGGCGAAACAAGAGCTGCAACCCGCAATATGCGACAGTTTATAATGCCGCGATCGTGTAGTGCTGTGCTACTCTACTACATTACTGTAGTATGGCTACGTTGTCGTCGTAGGCACCGGTTTTCTTGCAGGCCTTATGGGTAACACATTCCCCTCAAATGCTGCGGCAATAAGCAAATCCTGTCACCCTATCATCCTATGACATCCTATCATCCTATCACCCTATCATCCTATCATCCTATCATCCTATCATCCTATCATCCTATCATCCTATCATCCTATCATCCTATCATCCTATCATCCTATCATCCTATCATCCTATCATCCTATCATCCTATCATCCTATCATCCTATCATCCTATCATCCTATCATCCTATCATCCTATCATCCTATCATCCTATCATCCTATCATCCTATCATCCTATCATCCTATCATCCTATCATCCTATCATCCTATCATCCTATCATCCTATCATCCTATCATCCTATCATCCTATCATCCTATCATCCTATCATCCTATCATCCTATCATCCTATCATCCTATCATCCTATCATCCTATCATCCTATCATCCTATCATCCTATCATCCTATCATCCTATCATCCTATCATCCTATCATCCTATCATCCTATCATCCTATCATCCTATCATCCTATCATCCTATCATCCTATCATCCTATCATCCTATCATCCTATCATCCTATCATCCTATCATCCTATCATCCTATCATCCTATCATCCTATCATCCTATCATCCTATCATCCTATCATCCTATCATCCTATCATCCTATCATCCTATCATCCTATCATCCTATCATCCTATCATCCTATCATCCTATCATCCTATCATCCTATCATCCTATCATCCTATCATCCTATCATCCTATCATCCTATCATCCTATCATCCTATCATCCTATCATCCTATCATCCTCTCATCCTCTCATCCTCTCATCCTCTCATCCTCTCATCCTCTCATCCTCTCATCCTCTCATCCTCTCATCCTCTCATCCTCTCATCCTCTCATCCTCTCATCCTCTCATCCTCTCATCCTCTCATCCTCTCATCCTCTCATCCTCTCATCCTCTCATCCTCTCATCCTCTCATCCTCTCATCCTCTCATCCTCTCATCCTCTCATCCTCTCATCCTCTCATCCTCTCATCCTCTCATCCTCTCATCCTCTCATCCTCTCATCCTCTCATCCTCTCATCCTCTCATCCTCTCATCCTCTCATCCTCTCATCCTCTCATCCTCTCATCCTCTCATCCTCTCATCCTCTCATCCTCTCATCCTCTCATCCTCTCATCCTCTCATCCTCTCATCCTCTCATCCTCTCATCCTCTCATCCTCTCATCCTCTCATCCTCTCATCCTCTCATCCTCTCATCCTCTCATCCTCTCATCCTCTCATCCTCTCATCCTCTCATCCTCTCATCCTCTCATCCTCTCATCCTCTCATCCTCTCATCCTCTCATCCTCTCATCCTCTCATCCTCTCATCCTCTCATCCTCTCATCCTCTCATCCTCTCATCCTCTCATCCTCTCATCCTCTCATCCTCTCATCCTCTCATCCTCTCATCCTCTCATCCTCTCATCCTCTCATCCTCTCATCCTCTCATCCTCTCATCCTCTCATCCTCTCATCCTCTCATCCTCTCATCCTCTCATCCTCTCATCCTCTCATCCTCTCATCCTCTCATCCTCTCATCCTCTCATCCTCTCATCCTCTCATCCTCTCATCCTCTCATCCTCTCATCCTCTCATCCTCTCATCCTCTCATCCTCTCATCCTCTCATCCTCTCATCCTCTCATCCTCTCATCCTCTCATCCTCTCATCCTCTCATCCTCTCATCCTCTCATCCTCTCATCCTCTCATCCTCTCATCCTCTCATCCTCTCATCCTCTCATCCTCTCATCCTCTCATCCTCTCATCCTCTCATCCTCTCATCCTCTCATCCTCTCATCCTCTCATCCTCTCATCCTCTCATCCTCTCATCCTCTCATCCTCTCATCCTCTCATCCTCTCATCCTCTCATCCTCTCATCCTCTCATCCTCTCATCCTCTCATCCTCTCATCCTCTCATCCTCTCATCCTCTCATCCTCTCATCCTCTCATCCTCTCATCCTCTCATCCTCTCATCCTCTCATCCTCTCATCCTCTCATCCTCTCATCCTCTCATCCTCTCATCCTCTCATCCTCTCATCCTCTCATCCTCTCATCCTCTCATCCTCTCATCCTCTCATCCTCTCATCCTCTCATCCTCTCATCCTCTCATCCTCTCATCCTCTCATCCTCTCATCCTCTCATCCTCTCATCCTCTCATCCTCTCATCCTCTCATCCTCTCATCCTCTCATCCTCTCATCCTCTCATCCTCTCATCCTCTCATCCTCTCATCCTCTCATCCTCTCATCCTCTCATCCTCTCATCCTCTCATCCTCTCATCCTCTCATCCTCTCATCCTCTCATCCTCTCATCCTCTCATCCTCTCATCCTCTCATCCTCTCATCCTCTCATCCTCTCATCCTCTCATCCTCTCATCCTCTCATCCTCTCATCCTCTCATCCTCTCATCCTCTCATCCTCTCATCCTCTCATCCTCTCATCCTCTCATCCTCTCATCCTCTCATCCTCTCATCCTCTCATCCTCTCATCCTCTCATCCTCTCATCCTCTCATCCTCTCATCCTCTCATCCTCTCATCCTCTCATCCTCTCATCCTCTCATCCTCTCATCCTCTCATCCTCTCATCCTCTCATCCTCTCATCCTCTCATCCTCTCATCCTCTCATCCTCTCATCCTCTCATCCTCTCATCCTCTCATCCTCTCATCCTCTCATCCTCTCATCCTCTCATCCTCTCATCCTATCATCCTATCATCCTATCATCCTATCATCCTATCATCCTATCATCCTATCATCCTATCATCCTATCATCCTATCATCCTATCATCCTATCATCCTATCATCCTATCATCCTATCATCCTATCATCCTATCATCCTATCATCCTATCATCCTATCATCCTATCATCCTATCATCCTATCATCCTATCATCCTATCATCCTATCATCCTATCATCCTATCATCCTATCATCCTATCATCCTATCATCCTATCATCCTATCATCCTATCATCCTATCATCCTATCATCCTATCATCCTATCATCCTATCATCCTATCATCCTATCATCCTATCATCCTATCATCCTATCATCCTATCATCCTATCATCCTATCATCCTATCATCCTATCATCCTATCATCCTATCATCCTATCATCCTATCATCCTATCATCCTATCATCCTATCATCCTATCATCCTATCATCCTATCATCCTATCATCCTATCATCCTATCATCCTATCATCCTATCATCCTATCATCCTATCATCCTATCATCCTATCATCCTATCATCCTATCATCCTATCATCCTATCATCCTATCATCCTATCATCCTATCATCCTATCATCCTATCATCCTATCATCCTATCATCCTATCATCCTATCATCCTATCATCCTATCATCCTATCATCCTATCATCCTATCATCCTATCATCCTATCATCCTATCATCCTATCATCCTATCATCCTATCATCCTATCATCCTATCATCCTATCATCCTATCATCCTATCATCCTATCATCCTATCATCCTATCATCCTATCATCCTATCATCCTATCATCCTATCATCCTATCATCCTATCATCCTATCATCCTATCATCCTATCATCCTATCATCCTATCATCCTATCATCCTATCATCCTATCATCCTATCATCCTATCATCCTATCATCCTATCATCCTATCATCCTATCATCCTATCATCCTATCATCCTATCATCCTATCATCCTATCATCCTATCATCCTATCATCCTATCATCCTATCATCCTATCATCCTATCATCCTATCATCCTATCATCCTATCATCCTATCATCCTATCATCCTATCATCCTATCATCCTATCATCCTATCATCCTATCATCCTATCATCCTATCATCCTATCATCCTATCATCCTATCATCCTATCATCCTATCATCCTATCATCCTATCATCCTATCATCCTATCATCCTATCATCCTATCATCCTATCATCCTATCATCCTATCATCCTATCATCCTATCATCCTATCATCCTATCATCCTATCATCCTATCATCCTATCATCCTATCATCCTATCATCCTATCATCCTATCATCCTATCATCCTATCATCCTATCATCCTATCATCCTATCATCCTATCATCCTATCATCCTATCATCCTATCATCCTATCATCCTATCATCCTATCATCCTATCATCCTATCATCCTATCATCCTATCATCCTATCATCCTATCATCCTATCATCCTATCATCCTATCATCCTATCATCCTATCATCCTATCATCCTATCATCCTATCATCCTATCATCCTATCATCCTATCATCCTATCATCCTATCATCCTATCATCCTATCATCCTATCATCCTATCATCCTATCATCCTATCATCCTATCATCCTATCATCCTATCATCCTATCATCCTATCATCCTATCATCCTCTCATCCTCTCATCCTCTCATCCTCTCATCCTCTCATCCTCTCATCCTCTCATCCTCTCATCCTCTCATCCTCTCATCCTCTCATCCTCTCATCCTCTCATCCTCTCATCCTCTCATCCTCTCATCCTCTCATCCTCTCATCCTCTCATCCTCTCATCCTCTCATCCTCTCATCCTCTCATCCTCTCATCCTCTCATCCTCTCATCCTCTCATCCTCTCATCCTCTCATCCTCTCATCCTCTCATCCTCTCATCCTCTCATCCTCTCATCCTCTCATCCTCTCATCCTCTCATCCTCTCATCCTCTCATCCTCTCATCCTCTCATCCTCTCATCCTCTCATCCTCTCATCCTCTCATCCTCTCATCCTCTCATCCTCTCATCCTCTCATCCTCTCATCCTCTCATCCTCTCATCCTCTCATCCTCTCATCCTCTCATCCTCTCATCCTCTCATCCTCTCATCCTCTCATCCTCTCATCCTCTCATCCTCTCATCCTCTCATCCTCTCATCCTCTCATCCTCTCATCCTCTCATCCTCTCATCCTCTCATCCTCTCATCCTCTCATCCTCTCATCCTCTCATCCTCTCATCCTCTCATCCTCTCATCCTCTCATCCTCTCATCCTCTCATCCTCTCATCCTCTCATCCTCTCATCCTCTCATCCTCTCATCCTCTCATCCTCTCATCCTCTCATCCTCTCATCCTCTCATCCTCTCATCCTCTCATCCTCTCATCCTCTCATCCTCTCATCCTCTCATCCTCTCATCCTCTCATCCTCTCATCCTCTCATCCTCTCATCCTCTCATCCTCTCATCCTCTCATCCTCTCATCCTCTCATCCTCTCATCCTCTCATCCTCTCATCCTCTCATCCTCTCATCCTCTCATCCTCTCATCCTCTCATCCTCTCATCCTCTCATCCTCTCATCCTCTCATCCTCTCATCCTCTCATCCTCTCATCCTCTCATCCTCTCATCCTCTCATCCTCTCATCCTCTCATCCTCTCATCCTCTCATCCTCTCATCCTCTCATCCTCTCATCCTATCATCCTATCATCCTATCATCCTATCATCCTATCATCCTATCATCCTATCATCCTATCATCCTATCATCCTATCATCCTATCATCCTATCATCCTATCATCCTATCATCCTATCATCCTATCATCCTATCATCCTATCATCCTATCATCCTATCATCCTATCATCCTATCATCCTATCATCCTATCATCCTATCATCCTATCATCCTATCATCCTATCATCCTATCATCCTATCATCCTATCATCCTATCATCCTATCATCCTATCATCCTATCATCCTATCATCCTATCATCCTATCATCCTATCATCCTATCATCCTATCATCCTATCATCCTATCATCCTATCATCCTATCATCCTATCATCCTATCATCCTATCATCCTATCATCCTATCATCCTATCATCCTATCATCCTATCATCCTATCATCCTATCATCCTATCATCCTATCATCCTATCATCCTATCATCCTATCATCCTATCATCCTATCATCCTATCATCCTATCATCCTATCATCCTATCATCCTATCATCCTATCATCCTATCATCCTATCATCCTATCATCCTATCATCCTATCATCCTATCATCCTATCATCCTATCATCCTATCATCCTATCATCCTATCATCCTATCATCCTATCATCCTATCATCCTATCATCCTATCATCCTATCATCCTATCATCCTATCATCCTATCATCCTATCATCCTATCATCCTATCATCCTATCATCCTATCATCCTATCATCCTATCATCCTATCATCCTATCATCCTATCATCCTATCATCCTATCATCCTATCATCCTATCATCCTATCATCCTATCATCCTATCATCCTATCATCCTATCATCCTATCATCCTATCATCCTATCATCCTATCATCCTATCATCCTATCATCCTATCATCCTATCATCCTATCATCCTATCATCCTATCATCCTATCATCCTATCATCCTATCATCCTATCATCCTATCATCCTATCATCCTATCATCCTATCATCCTATCATCCTATCATCCTATCATCCTATCATCCTATCATCCTATCATCCTATCATCCTATCATCCTATCATCCTATCATCCTATCATCCTATCATCCTATCATCCTATCATCCTATCATCCTATCATCCTATCATCCTATCATCCTATCATCCTATCATCCTATCATCCTATCATCCTATCATCCTATCATCCTATCATCCTATCATCCTATCATCCTATCATCCTATCATCCTATCATCCTATCATCCTATCATCCTATCATCCTATCATCCTATCATCCTATCATCCTATCATCCTATCATCCTATCATCCTATCATCCTATCATCCTATCATCCTATCATCCTATCATCCTATCATCCTATCATCCTATCATCCTATCATCCTGTCGACAATACATTCATGTCTCCTCACAATGCGCTGGTTTTGCCGGCTATTACGTGGTGAAACGTATGTTGACAAGCCTCACCATAGCGAGACAATCCCAAGCACACCAGTGTTCACCTGCGCATTCGTCCCGAAAAGCAGCGAGCTGGCGCCCATGAAAAAACAAAAGAACCTTTTCACGCGTGCAGCCTTCGCAGATACACATAGACAGCATTAATGCCAACACTATACTAAATACTGTGCTTTCCCAAGCTTTAATACCAACACTATACTACTTAACAGAGATTAGCTGCGTTTCCCAGGAGATAAAAGGGGGCATGGAAGGGGGAACACAATACCATAAAAACGCCGAAGTAGAAACTACGAACCACTTGATGACATTTAGTAGCACACAAACATTTCACGAGCACACAATCATCTTAGTTGCACATGAGAAAAGCAACCTGCAGCCAGTGCATCAACAATTCAACATGAGGCGTGAGCCCCGTGCCAACATCCACTTACGCCAGCATGGCCGCCACCGTGTCGTCGCCAGGAGACAGCGCGAGTGCCGCACGCAGGTCATCCCGCGCACCCTGTACATCCATGCGCCCAGTAGGAGCAACACCACCACAAGTGTGCCCATGAATAGGATGGCAAAAAGCGCAGGCCATAGAGGGAGATTAGGAGGAGGGAGGAAGGAAAAAAGCCAACACAAAACCACCATGCTTGCAGGCGAAAGGCGGAAACTATTCATGCAAAGTGAGAATTAACCCTGGGTGAGGTTTTGTGAGTGATGGGACACCCAGAAAAATGGAAGACGTTGTGAACAGGAGATGTGGCAATAACAAAATAGCAGTTGCCCACAATCGACTCTCTGAGACAAAGACACACACAAGAAAGATTGCAGGCAAACGAAACCGGCAACAAAAGAGAGGCTACCAACAGGCAAAGGAAACAGAGGCTACCAACAGGAGGGGTGGCAGTTCAACAAATGCAGTTGCCCACACATTATGTTGGGTGTGGGATGCTTTCGACAAATGCATGTCATGCTTCGCACCTGCAACTGCCCCAGATGCATGTGCGCTTGGCCTCGGCGGAAGAGTGCCTTGAGGTTGGACCGGTCCGACGCCAGCACCTGCAGCCAAAATAAGAGCAGAGTATGACACATTCACACACACAAGAATGAGCCGGTAGGAAAGGCAAATCTGAGAAAGGCCAGGCATGCATGCAGCTGCAGTCTATGTTTGTCCTCTCCTCTAGAGCTGACGAGTCAGGCCCCCTCCCCAGGGGCGTTCATTTGCGTGGGAAACCGCGGTCGTAAGCCGCACCCCGCTAACCAATCTCCCATTCGACATACAGGAGATCAGCCCCATCCAAGTCATCCATTGCATCCATAACATCTCATCGGCGATTATTAGCCGATCAGTTATGAGTCATCGCACGTGAGCCACCTAATCCCCCTGATCCCCTCACGCCACGTTACATACCTCATCGCACTCGCGCGCTGCCTTGGCGTGCGCGCCCATCTTGAGGTAGCACGAGGCCAGGTTGAGGCTGCAGCTCTTGGCCAGCGCCTGGAAGCGGGGGTCTGACATGCCCTCGCAGTTCTTCTTGGCCTGGTGAACATCGGAGAAAGAAACAAACGGGGGGTGGGTGGGTTGTACAATGGAGAAAAGACAAACCAGGGGTTGCACATCGGAGAATGGGATGGGACCAAACAAAGGAGGATGGGATGGGTGGCATGGAAGCGGGGAATACATGGACATGATTAATTAGATGCGAGACAGGCGGAAGCCAGCACAAAAACAGACCAGTCAATGCCAGTAAGAAGAGGACCCCGGGGGCGGATGGCAGGCCGGGTGAGGATGGCGCAAGACAGGGCCGATAGGGCATTCTGATGCTCTTATCTGAAACAGATAGATAGACACCGGCAGGAGGTAAATGGCGCAGCAAAGACTGACAGTTTAAGCAAGGACAGGAGAGGCGGCGGGTCATGGCATGGAAAACAGGGCATTTGTGGCTGATTGTCAGACGAGGAGAGGCAGAAATGCGGGCAAAGGGCACAAGGTGCGTGGCACAAGACAGGGGCCTTCCAAACCCTTAAGGACATGGCTTTAAATACACCATCATCATGGACAAACCAGGGACCATGGTGAACCCATCAGGGACATAAAAGGCCCCAACAATCAGCACCACAAAATGGGTGTCATGCCTTGATGGCCCTGGATCCAGTGCCCACTTCCTAATCCCCTATGCTAACTACAAAAGCGATCAATAAACCCATGCAGCGGTGTCATCGGACTTAAACTGATGCCCGCAACCCCCCCTAATTTTATGCACGCATTCTGGCCCCTCCCAGCAATGCCAATGCCACCACCGGTATCTTATGCTGACGACGGCGACGTGAAGGACAACAAGTACAGCTGATAAAAAAGAGCAGGAATGACCAAATGAAGGAATCATAAAGCACGTGACTGCGTCACGCGGGTACCAATTAAGGAACCTTCAACCCCTATACACGTCGAGGAGGGAGAGCTCCCAGCTTTTCTCACTGCCTCAAGCAGGTAGCCCCCCCCCAAAAAACAATGGAATGGCAGGAAGGGCAGGGTTGGTAGGCCGGGCGGGCCTGGCGGGCCTGGCAGCCCTGGCAGGCCGGGCAGGCCTGGCAGGCAAGGCAGGAAGGGCAGGAAGGGCAGGAAGGGCAGGAAGGGCAGGAAGGGCAGGAAGGGCAGGAAGGGCAGGAAGGGCAGGAAGGGCAGGAAGGGCAGGAAGGGCAGGAAGGGCAGGAAGGGCAGGAAGGGCAGGAAGGGCAGGAAGGGCAGGAAGGGCAGGAAGGGCAGGAAGGGCAGGAAGGGCAGGAAGGGCAGGAAGGGCAGGAAGGGCGAAAAAGGGCACCGACCTTGAGATACTTTGGAACAGCGTCCGCGTAGCGCCCCAGGTTGTGGAGGTTGTTTCCCTGTTGGTCGGTCGGTCGGTCGGTCGGTCGGTCGGTCGGTCGGTCGGTCGGTCGGTCGGTCGGTCGGTCGGTCGGTCGGTCGGTCGGTCGGTCGGTCGGTCGGTCGGTCGGTCGGTCGGTCGGTCGGTCGGTCGGTCGGTCGGTCGGTCGGTCGGTCGTCGGTCGGTCGGTCGGTCGGTCGGTCGGTCGGTCGGGTCGGTCGGTCGGTCGGTCGGTCCGTCGGTCCGTCGGTCGGTCGGTCGGTCGGTCGGTCGGTCGGTCAGTCGGTCGGTCGGTCGGTCGGTCTGTCGGTCGGTCGGTCGGTCGGTCGGTCGGTCGGTCGGTCGGTCGGTCGGTCGGTCGGTCGGTCGGTCGATCGGTCGGTCGGTCGGCAAGTGGTGCAGCCAGCAGGTACAAAAGGATGTAAGCTTGAAGGTTGAGCAACGCAACAATATTATTTGAAGGATGCACTACTTGAAGGATGAAAAATCCACTAACGGATGAACAAGAGCAGGATATCCCAGAACTTGCTAACAAAAGCTGCAGCCCAAAAATGAAAGCTGCAGATTAAAATTATCCGGGACCATGCAGTACAGAAAGAGAGAACAGTAGGTATTCAGAAATGGAAGCGATGCCGATTCTGGGCTTTAGTGTCCGCAAAGTGATGATCGTTTACCCAAACGTCTACTTTCCTATCCTAGAATATTGCCCCAATTCCCTTTCAAGGTTTCAATATCGAGACTTCAACCAGTTTACTCTTAGTTTAAAAAAATATCTCAGGCGCCCTCCAACAGGTCAACATTAGGCGAGGCCAGCTATTACATTCCCATGGATACACCGCAATTCTGATGCTAAATCAGACGCAGAATATCTGCATTCGGCCGGTGTCCATTTTCATTAATGACAAGGCCATTGCAAAAGATAAGAATCGCACCTCAGTTTTCAGTTGCTCGGAGCCCCGGAACGCATAATCTGCTGAAGCGTTGGCATGCTGGGATGCCTGGCGGGTCATGGCGGCTATCTCATCGGGACTCAATCTCGCCATCTGGCACGCGGAATAAACAGTTCAATCCAAGCAAATGGACAGAGGAAAAGCACTACATTGTCACACATGATTCAAAACCCGACCACGTGATACCAGTGAAAAGGCGCCACAACAGCGATGACATATGAGAAACTAGCAATAAAATACTCCGGCGATATAGCGACTCCCCACTTGCGCACCTGTTCTTGCATGCGACGCATATCCTCTGGAGTCATTTCCTTCATCTTCTCCGCAGCAAATCGCATCATCTCTGGCGAGAACATGGATGGGTCCATGTTGGCTAACGACAAGAAACCAGCTCCCCGACTTGGTAAATGCTTTGAAAACTGGTTGGCACAATAACTGCTCAGACCAACCGAAGCAAACTCGATCCTAACAAGCTTCGGGGTGCAGCAAACGAAAAATTTTCCAGAGCAGGCGGTGGCAGTATTTGATGTCTTACGAATACTAAGCTTCACAATCCTTTGTAGCTGCTGCCTGAATCAAGCGACCAGGGCAGTAAATGCACAGGATGTAGAATGGTCAGGACAACAAATACAGCAATGCCGAGCAGAATTATGAAAAACCAACATCGACAAGCGACGCGCAGTAAACATAAGAGACGGCATGCAATCCCCGGCAAGATGGCATATAAATCGAGCCGACCTTACAGCGTCAATGTCTAAGTAAAATGCTTGCTGTTCCTAGTAGGTATGTTTTCCCCTTCGACTTTTATTATTGACAGCTGTGTCCACAGAGAGTTTTTGATTGACGTGTAAGTTGTGACACCGACCCGGAAAAGCACAAGCCACTGAAGCCAGGCCTGGGCCTTTATTACCCAACTGCATGTTAGTGGCAGACGGGGATCCAGCCGTGCTGGCAGGCGCAAATTTGTTCATACGGCGTATTGATACGCTGTATGAAGCGCATCATGCGTGATACGCGAGCGGCGCGTACGAAAATGGCGTACGCGCCGCGTATTTTTGCGTATTTTCTTGCGTATCGCGTATTTTTTGCTTACGAGGTGGGTTTTGGCATCATTTTACAGCCCGCGTTGCTTGTCTAGACTGCGGCGCGCCGACCTGTAGTAGCGGTATGTAGGAACAAATAATTTCGTGATAATCATTTGTGCTAGCTAGTGTATAATGCACTATAGCGCGTTCATTGTCCGGAAATTGTGACTTGTGACGCTGCTATTATTTGGCTACATGTGGGATCAACTCGCCTGGACATGTTGTCATTGGATCCAGTGGAATTTGGCTGGGTGCTAAATCAGGGTGACAGCAGAATTGTAAAAGGCCTTTACGAGTACACGGCAGAGTGGGGCTACACAATGCTCCGGCATAAAAACCATCAATTCCACCCCGGACGGACACGCTGGGGTGCTACCGACTGAGTGGCCTGGCCACACCTGGGTCCGCAACATCACCCTCGCCGCTGACCACCCGCTGATTGATCGCCGCGCGACCGACGTACAACACCTCTTGATGCACCGATCCATCGGGGTCGGGGAGATCCTCCACCGGCGATTTCACCACCCTGCTACTTGTTTATGTACCCACCCCACTGAAACTGTGGAACACCGATTTTTATGGTGTAACCTCCAGGGAGTTTGGACCTGGTTGATTGGTTTATGGGCAGCCTGGACATCTGAGCCTATCATACCGGTGTCTACCCGCTCAATTATCTTTGGCATCACTGGCACCCCTGGCCTTGAGCTCACCTTTTCACAACAAGCGTGGATATGGCTCCGCACATGCATGTTATATACAATCTGGACGGTGCGAAACGATGTGGTGTTCAATAGGCGCACAGTTTTCGACAAAGCTGGGGTTCTCTCACGCTTCATTTACCTATGGAACTCCGGCATGCGACGCTACTGGATGGTTGCAAATGAACAAAACAAAATCTGGGACCCTGGCGCGGACCAGGATAAGCCCAGCCCACTTGAGATCTTTCATGACCTCATGGGCAAAAACAGGATCTTTACCCACATGCCCAATGACAACCCATTAGAAGTCCAGTGGCTTCCGTGGTCTAGTAAGGCTCCGTTTTAGCCACTGACATCTTGACACCCTAGGCTTAGCAGGGATTAATTACTGGCTATATTTGGAATAAACGTACACCTATTTACCTGGAAAAAAAAAAAATTGTGACTTGTGAGGAACACACTGCGTGAGGAAGTTGCACGCCAACCCCTAATCTTTAATGATATATACCTCAATCCCCTTAACTCCTAAATGGGCAGAAATACTGCCGATGCATCGGCTGTAACTTCACAATTTTGCAAACCAGATGCCATCCAACCCACCCATATCCAATGGCTGTCCTTGGGGGCCAAGCATGTCCATGAGTTGCCCTTCGGGTTGGTATATCACAACCTTACATATATGCAGGGTAGGCCATGTATAACTGCCGTCAAAGTCAGGGGGGTCAAGACGAGCGTTTTCATTTTTGGTAGAATGTGCATTTTGAATTATGTTGTAAGAGCTAGGCACCTACCACTTCAGGGATGATAAACAATTAGTTGCTGAACAGTTTGAGCCATTGGGGTCATCATTTGGGTGGGTATACCAGCAGTTACACCCAGTACAGCCCATAGGGGTACCGTTGGTAAAAAGCAACCAAGGGGTAGGAGTGGGCATACTACCTACTAATACCTACTAATATGGCCCCCAACCATGCCGCACAATACATTTCCCTTCCACAATGATGGGGAAACATAACTGCATCATCACACTGCCCTTACATGGCACCTATGTGCAGGTGCCACCTTGTCCATGCATGTAGGTAACGTGGTACGGATACCCTACGCAAGGCATGCATTCTAGGAGGCAGCCACCAACAAACTAGTGATTTTAAGCCTATTTCAGCTTGCCCTAGTAAGGATAAACTAGGCCTAAGCTGCTATAGCTTGCCAGGTGATGGCCAGCACACCTGGTGGCACATGCTGACAATGGGAAGCTTCTACTCACCGGTTACATGCTTGATGATGCCACAGAGACCAGCCAACTGCCTCACACTCATGCAATATGTGTGTGGGAAATGTATAACAAACATATATGGAGGTATTCAAACCCATACAGCCTCTAAAACTTATCACCATCACCCTGTGGCAGGTCAACTGACTGAGGGAAGCATCTAAGAAGGGTGTTTTAGAAAGGGGCCAGGCCAGGGTCAAGAAAGAGCATGAATAATGCAAAAAGAATGTGCTACACAAGCTAGAACGTATATATAAACGTCAAACATCGATAGGAAAACGATGATTAAGCTTTACCAGGCATGGATGGCGTTACCTTGGCCCAGGCGGTGGCCGCAAAATGGCGCATTTCGGAACACCAAAGTTGTGCAGCATGGTCGCTGGATTCGGCGATTTCTGGCCACCCTTGCACGTTTACGACTACCATGTATCATAAAAAGTACAAAGAAACCAATATATCCTTTAAAATACGCCGGAAAGGTATTGCTGTCAACGTTTCTATCGTCCGGCCTGATCGCAGTTTTTTCCAGCAAGAACGCTGCCGACACCTATCAAATGGCATTCCCGCGAACCAAAAATTGGCCTGTATCATCTTTAGGACGTATAAAATCAATTTCCTGAGTTTGGTCAGAAAATTCGAACGAAAACGTAAATGCCATGCGTGGGCGCAAGCCGCCATGGCCAGGTCGTCGTTTTCCGGAATGCACGTTTTACGTGAAAAAGTACCCTGACCCCTTGTACTTTGACCGGCCAGAACACCTCTATAACTTTGTCAGAAGTATGCAAACCCTAGTACCATGCTGTGAGGAAAATTATAAACTTTCGATCTTCTCAGCTAAACTTTTCCTAATTCTCAATAGTTTTCGCGGCATTTGGTCCCCCGAGAAGGGGCCGACGTGTCGGCTGTAACTCAGTTTTAGGCGGAAAATCGGCAGCCAGACCATTTAGGGGTTAATCGACCCTTTGGATGCTTAACCCGTGTGCAGACTTTTATTGGGTAGCTGAGGGCATGATGGTGCCTGCAAATAGCGTTAGGCGTGACCGTGGCTATTGCTACGGTATGCTGTATTTTCCTGGAAATGGCCTCTGCCACCGGCTCAATAGTGCTTGCAGGCGTAAGTATATCTTGTTTCTACCTAGTTTCTGCCAGTTTTCCACTTATTTCTACCGACCTCTGCCCAGCCTCTCTAAGACCGCCATCCTACTCGACGTTGCTTGCATGTCAGCCATAGCAGGTTCAGTTGCAGTTGTGCAGTATTTAGGTGCTGTACATGATGTATACGTCGTCAAGCCGTGCATATATCGTGAGGATCGGATGTTGATGGTTTATACTGCGTTGATTGTGCAAGAAGATCAGCTAGGTGCCCATAATCATGGTGTATAATCATGTGTTGTTAGCATCTTGCCACCATTTGCTAGCATGCATTCTAGCGTCATCTTTGCCTGCATGTAAGCTCATGGATCACTCCGCAACCTATCCAACTGAAGCCTTGCATTACACGTGCCTCTTTCTTTCAGTATTGCACGCGTTATGGAATGAAAACCCAGCACCTCCGTTCCCACGAGGCATGTGCTCAACACGTTGTGAGAGTGCCGGTGGATGATGCTTTGGCTATGGCTGCATGATTCAGTCATATTAGGTCATCCATTCATGATGTTTGATGCATGTTTGATGCTGTATAACTTATACAACACCTATTTTCAACGTTTTGACCCTCCAAGCTCACTATGGCCCCGTTTATGGGGCTCGTGTCGTTGCGTCATGTTGTGAAGGGCTCTCATTTTTCCCACTGCGTTGTACTGCGTTGTAATTGTGATGGCTAATGAAAAATAGCTCCAGTGGCCCAATGGGCCTGAGTTTTGTTTCATGTGCAGAGCCTGCATATGTTGCCCATAGCTCGTGCAAGAAGCCAGATTTTTTTCATGAACCATTTGTGACCTAGGGTCAAGAAATCGCGGTCATGGTCAGACCCCCCTGTATTCAAACCAGTGTATCTCTCTAATGAATTAGCATTTTGTAGGTCTGAGTAGCTCAAAAAATCCTTTGATTTATGGGCTTTCAGGAAAGTATATACATGACCATGAAAAAAAATTTTCCTTAGGTGCTATACGCGTTCTAAAAAAAGCTTACAACGCGATATATCGCGTTCTAATTAAAAAAACACGGGTTAAGTGGCCCTAACCCCTATGAAGGCTTCATAACATCCCCCCACCCTGTAACCACTATCCTCCGTCACCTGTATATTCTCCACGTTGACTGTAACCCCTTTGGTTTACACATTTGAGTAATGGGGATTTGTACGCTTATTTGCTCTTTGTTTCCCACATTCTTAGGTACAGGCGCCTGGGCCTAGCCGGGCACCTGGCCCGCACAGATCAGGTAGATACATCATACATCAGATAGACTAGCTGGCACCAAGCCCGCCGAGCCTGGGCGTTATGTCCTCACCTGGCGTGCCCCAGGCCGCGCGCGGAAGGGCCGCCACCCATGGACTTTTCGTGATAGACTCGGCATGGACATGTGCTATACACTAGACTTGACGGGCTCACACCCGGGCAGCCTCCTGGTTTGTCTGTAATATAGAGGCAGATGGTACGCAAGGATAGATGGCAAGTAGTGATGAAGGAGACCACCCCCAAGCCTGTGGGGGCTCCGCGTGTGACCAAGTATGGCATTAATTCATAGCGATTCGGGCCGCGGTGCCCACACCCCTGTAACTAGGACCTAGATAGCTTATACCATCCATTCCATGCCTAGCTTTATTTAGTTATGCTGTGCCCATGCAGGGAGTCACTCTCTGCTGAGAAGCCATGCCATAGCTCTTGTATTAATTAATTAATTAATTATCAACATCACTCCGTTGGGAGTAGATGTAGCACATAGCCCTGAGAAGGGGCATATGGCTTTTAATACATTCTAGGCTACTTCATGCAAGGGTGGGAATGTAAGCTACCCCTGCTCTAGGTGCACCAGGGCACCCGCACCCTCATGGTCTATCACGCTATGCCCGGGTAAGGGGGGAGCATGCCTGTGAGGGGGAAGATAGCTCTTGTATAGCCATGATGATCTTCCCCCACATGCCACGCTCCCCCTTAACTGGGCATAGCGCGATACATCATGAGGGTGCAGGTGCCTTGGTGCACCTCGAGCAAGTATTGTTTACATTCCCACCCTTGCAGGAAGTCGCTTAGAATGTATTATAGGCTCATATGCTCCTTCTCTGGGCTATGTGCTACATATACTCCCAACCACACACGCAGTATAGCCGGGCCACGAGCCACGAGGTAGCCATGGCTGTCGGAGCTCATAACTTTCACGTTTGAGCCCCGAATTCAGCTGTGAATATCACAATCGCTTCGTCTTTCTTAGACGCACATGCTGATATAATTTTCCGAAGATATAACGCAATATATGGCGAATAATAAACGCGCCTCGACGCAACGCAGCCTGGCGCGGCTGCGCTCGGCAATGAAAATACGTCTGCAGCCCCGGCAGCAGATTCGCCCTCAAGCCCGGACGGCAATGGTGACACTAGTCGTGCACTGGTGGTTACCCAGCCCCCTCACGGACTTGCCTCGCCCTCTGCATCGCCAGAGCCTAAACGTAGCCGCCCTGAGCATCCGCCCCCTGACGAGCCGGACTGCGGGAAAGAAATAGACTTTGACGCCAAATCAGCTACATGGTGGACACAAGGCCGCGCAAATCCCATCCAGTTTATGAATGCCGTGTTCTTCGGGTCGCGCACCTCGCTTCTTGCCCTGTGCAAGCACTTTTACGTCCAATTAAGGCCGCATCACTATGCCTGCCCGCATGGATTCCCCGTCGGATCTGTCCAGCTACTCCCGCCCCCGCCTTCAGCTCCTCGCCTTCTGCTGCCTCCTAGGGCGCTCTGTCGCCGACATCTGGGCCCCCCCCTCCACCTCCGAAATTCGCTCCATCATCAACAACGCCATCGAACAGCACGTGACACCCCTGGCCGCAGATGTGGCGGCCATGGGCGGCACGTTCAGCTGCCGAGCTTCCCATCCTCTCCTCCACCACCACCGCCACCTCCAAGCTCCTCGCCTCCACCTCCACCACAACCGACGCCCTCACGGCCCAGCTTCTCGCCATCGACAAGCGCCTGCAGGACAATTAATGCCATAGCCATCGAATGCTTGCAGAACACCGCCGGCATCACTGCTCAGGCGGTGAAGGACATCGCCGCTCGGCCAGCCCCTGAGTGCTGGCCCTGCCGGCGATGCTCCTCCCATCCCGACCTGGGCGGACATGCTTAAGCAACAAGCCACCTCCACCACCTCCGCCGTCGCCGCACAGCTTAAGCAGCAGACGCTGGACCTCCGCGAGGAGGCCGAGCTCGCCAAGCGCAGCCTTAACGTCATAGTCAAGCACTTCGACCCGCTGCAGGACGAGACCTCCGAGACCCTTGCCCTGGCGTTTGAGAACAAAATCCTTGTCCCCATGGCTATCACTGGTAAGGGCAAGCCGCGGGGGGTGACCCGCCTTCCCCGCTCGCGGGATAAGGCCGGCCCCTCCTCCTTGCTCCTCACCTTTGACACCATGGCGGATAAGATGGAGTTCCTCAAGTGTCGCAAGCGGCTTGGGGGGACCGCCTACACGCTGGACGACGACTTGACCTTGACGCAGCAACAATGGCGACGGGAGCTATGGCCGACCTACCTCCAGCTTCGGCAGACGGCGGGGCAGAAGCCGGTCTACTGGAAGGGGGCGGACATCTACGTCGCCCACAAGCCCTGGCAGGCGACCCCTGCCGCCCCAGCCACCCCAGCCACCCCAGCCACCCCAGCCTAGGGAATATATAGCAGTAGTGTAGATTAGAAAGCTTAGTGACGTGGCCATGTATGCCTACGTGATGGGCCCACATCCGCCCTTGCAATAGCCGTAGCAATTTCGAGTCATGCTTTGCCCATGCAGGGAGTTACTCTCTGCTGAGAGGCCATGTGTACCCCAGCTATAGCCTAGCCACATACCTTCCACCCCATATGTCACTGCAGGCCTTCTAGGCCCTCTCCTCAAGCCGCCTTGTGTGACTGTGCTTGTTTAGTAGGAGGCATGAACCATCATGGAGGTGCAGGTGCACCTCGTGCTCCCAGAGCAGGTGCTAGTTGTTGTACATCCTACCTACACTTGCAGGTTGTCGCCCTGATTAATTGTATTGCAAGCCCATAGATGCCCCTTTCTCAGGGCTATGTGTTACATATGCTCCCCACGGAGCTATGATTTTAATTAGTTAATTAATTAATACTCCCAACGGAGTTATGTTCCTAATTAATTAATTAATTAATCCATTCCATCCCATGTTCCCCTCCCACTGAGGACTTACGCTCACGTGACGCAGTCACGTGTCTATTAATTAATTAATTAATCCATTCCATCCCATGTTCCCCTCCCACTGAGGACTTATTCTGATTTGGCACGCCGCAAAGGTGAAAACCATTTGCGGTCAGTGCCGGTCCGCGGAAAACGCGGAAAACGCGATCTGCAAATGAATTCGACCGGAATCGAACTGGGGACCTCTCGCACCAACTTTCGCTGACTATAGGACGGACGTCTCCGGATCCTAGGGCATCGCCAACTTACACGTACAGTCATCCGCAAAAGTTCTCCTTTAAGGGGAGTGATGCAAGCCTTTCGGATTTGGTACTAGATAAATCATTCGAGATCTGTGTGTGTAGGAGTACTACACACGTGTCTGCACGCGAGACGTGTTCAGTCTCGCAACGTGAGACGGGCTGAACACGGCTGGAACCTTCTTTATTAGAAGGGGGCGTAGCCGGTACTATCGAGATCAGCAAAAGCATAATCCCTTGGGTGGAAGATCAGCATGGCTATACAAAAGCTATACGTACGTAGCTATGGATGCCGAGAATGCTCATAACTTTTACATCCGGGCACGAAATTTGGTCGGGTAAATTGTAGTAGATGCGTCTTTTAATGACGAACACGATGATATAATTTTCAGCCGCCATCGCCCAAGATTTAGCGCAATATCATAAAACGCAGCACTGGCAGGGTTCGTAATTTTCCGGAACCAGCTACTGTATGGCAGAAACTCCGTCAACCGCCTCCCCTTCTCTCTCCGAGAGGGAGGCTTCAGCGCCCAACACGATTACGCAACTAATTGCAGATGCGGAAACCATTGCGACGCAGCCCCAGGCAAACGCGGCCGCCATTACCGCCTCCTCCAAGCGGGTTTGCTACGTCCCAGCCGACGAGATGGAGAGCCAGATCCCCCCGCCATCGTCTTCCAAAGACACCCCCATTGACGACGCCATCGATGACGACGACGACGACGCTAACGACGCTGAGTTCGACCCAGCATCCTTCATGCCTGGCCAGGTTGTCGACGAGCAGCAGTTCTTTTCGCTTACCGCCGAGCAGGCGCAGGCTATCCTGCGCCACCTGCACGACAACGGCAAGGAGATACATTTTCCTTACGCGTCTGGCGGGACCATTCCAGTGAACGACATCACCGACTTGGACGAGCCGCAGCTTCGACTTTCTGTTTTCTTGAGCCACGCGCAGGCCCCTTGCCTCCGGGCACTCTTTGCCGCCTTCGAGGACGCCGATCACGGCACCGCCAACACCCCCGATGCTTCCCCGGAAGCAGCAGACCTGCACAAGCTCAATAAGAAAGTCGCAGACATGGCTGCCCAACTCGGCACCTTGTCCACCGCTATCCGTCAAGACACTGCCGAGCTCCGCTCCAGCATTGCCGAGGTCAAGGCCGCCCTGACCAGCCCGCCCCAACCAGCCACCCCCGCACCGGCCACCAGCTACGCTAACATGGTCAAACAGACGGACACTGCCAACCTAATGGAGGATGCCGCACGCAGGGGGGCTGTGTTACGTCCCGGCCCTTTTGGACGGACGTAACAATGGAATAAATTATGTAGTTTGACTTGTTGTCATAGTCCGTAGGACTTTGGGACTCATTTCGGGACTTAATTTGGGAATTGTCCCTTGGTCAGGACTTTTGTATGGAACTATGACAGTTTGTGTGATTCGGACCAGTTATTTTGGGCCTAGGTTGTTGTATGCGTGTATCTTCTAGGGGCCGGTGCAGTCGCGCCGCGCTGCGTACTTTATAGCTAGTTGAGATATTGTACTCATGCGTGGATTCTGTAGGCGAGGGTCGATGTCGACCCGAGGATCTTGTGTGGACTGCATGCTTTGGAAGGTCGGCGCCATGTCAGTGTCGGCGCCCCTTGCCAGCGTAGTGGCAGACCTAGGTGAAATTGGTCCGAGGACGAGAGTCTCGTCCTCTTGGTTTGATGAATGATAAGTGCGAATACGCCTACACATTGAACCCGGGGCAATTATCCATTTGTAATTGGTCTTGCTAGCCATTATAAGTGTGTATTAATTATTAGCTTGGCATCAAGTCGCGGTGCCAGATATCTCACGACCCCAGTCGTGAAGCGCAATCTGCATTAGGCCACCTTGAATCTTCCTAATTCCGGCATGGTAGATCTTTCGCTACGTGGCTCAGGCTAGTAGGTGTGTCTGGGCTGGGACGTAACACTGGTTATCGGAGGAAATGTGCTGGAGAGGTCAGCTAACTCTCGCGGAGAGGGTTAGGGAAGCCAATTAGGAAACCAGGGCGGTGCTTGGCGTAGATAGAGGTTCCGGAATTCAACGATTGCTGACAGGTCGGCGGCCAGCCCGTAAAGGGATTCAACGACGACCTAGGCAGCAAGCGGCCAGTCCGGGATACTCGGCGGGGCTAGCAATAGTCCTGTGGTGAGGTGCTGTCAACGAAAGCGTTCAGCTCTCAGGTGTTTTCAACGACACCAAGTGGCGGCCAGGGCTTGCCTTCAACGACACCGGGTGGCGGCCAGCTCAGGAGGGATGAACGTCATCGAAGATGGTACGTCCCCTAGTTTAGATTTATCCTTCTAGACGCTTGTTTTCTCTCCGGGACCGCACGCGTAGGGGGTTCTTGTTATACGTTGTGCTTCTATAGGTTCGTTGTGAATGTCGTTGGTGCCAATGGAAGTCGCGGATGACGACCATTCGTTGTTTGACCTGTCGTGGGGGTGGATACCGTCTGGCCGTTGCCGACTGTGTTGACGGTGTCTACCTCCGTGTGCTTATTGTATAGCCCTTTGCCGCGGAAGGCTGGGGCGTGTGCTGTGTTAGATTCCGTCTTCTTCCTCGTTGCGCGTTATGTGGTAACTGCACTGCACTTAGAGGTATTCCTGGGATTCCCCTTTTCCTTCTTGCAAGCTTCTGCTAGCCTATATGCATTACGTCCCTACAGGGCATGGGAGGAAGGGGTAAGGGCTCTATTGCCAGGTGGAAGGGGTTTGATAACATTACAGATGCAGATAGGTTTGAACACATGCCATTGCCTGAGGGGACTGGATGCACACCACTCGTGAATGCTCCAAGCCACCCACGATCAGCAGTCAGGGGGAGGGGACAGCAGTTACAGTTACCTTCTCTCAGTTGACCATTGGCCCTAGCAGACAGTAGAGGAGATTATTACTAGGGAATAGTACTAGGTCCTACATATATAAGATCTATAGCACGTGGTTGCCCTCTCTCCCTCTCTCTCTTTCTTTCTGGGGAGGTGTTGCCTACAGTGTAAGGTATCGGTACGAGCACCATGCCACGGAAACGGAGAGAACCTGTCAACAGAGAGATAGAACAGGCAGACAACCACGAGCAAGGTATAGAGGTGGTAGAGGTACCACCGCACGTCCAAGTAGGGACAGGTACAGGTGAGGTCATGGAGAGACCTGCGGAAGGCTCCCCACGATCCAGAGACCAGGGCCGCAGAGATTCATCAGATGATGACAGTCCAGACTCCAGGTTGGAACAAGGGGGGGACGGGCGCAGCCAGGAGATGCTCCAGCAGGGTTTCCAGCAGCAGCAGCAGCAGCAACAGCAGCAGCAGCAGCAACAGCAGCGACAGCAGCAACAGCAGCAGCAACAGCAGCGACAGCAGCAACAGCAGCAGCAGCAGCAGCAGCAGCAGCAGCAGCAGCAACCGTCACCGCAGCAGCAACGGCAACAACAGCAGCCCCGACCGCGGCAACAACAACCTCAGACGAGACTACAGTGGCTACCCCATGAGCCTGAGCAGCAGGGAGACGAGAATGAAGATACCCTGCCCTACCGTTATCAGCAGCCAGCTACAGGGCGGCCATCGCATCCTTGGGCGGGGCGGGGGCGTCCCCAGGGACCTCCGCCGGGCCCCACCCACCGGGGCAGACGCAGAGTGTCCTTCGGCAGCACCTCCCTGTTACCCACGGCGCTATGGAATTCGGATGAGGATGGGGAGATTCCAGGGGCAGATGGCGAGTTCGACGATCTGGAGGGGACTGGCGAGGTTGACGAGGAACCAGTTACGCAGGGCCCACCTGTTGGTACTCATAGACCACGGGCCAGGCCAGGGGATGACAGAAGCAGTGTCACTGCCCGAGGCGAGGAGACTCATTCGCCCGTCCAGCGTCCGGTACCTCAACCGCAGCGTCCACGGGTGTTTGACAGCAGCGTGGTCCCATCGCCTGCGCCTGTCGGCAACCTTAATTTCAGCAGGGTGGCCTTGGATGACCCGGGGTACGAACATCCCTCATCAGTACAGGTGCGGCGGACTCATGGTACGCCGTCCAGGTCCGGATCTCTCCCCCGGTCGCAGCCCCCCGCCTTCGGCTCCATCTCCTACGTAGACGTCGGTGGGCCCATCACCAACGCGGTAAAGGCCCCACCGATGCCCAATTTCAAGAATGTACCCAAGCTGCACGCAGACATGAAACCGCGCGAGGTAGACGAATGGGGACGCATGTGGCAACAGCAGTACACCATCTGGCGCAATCACCACAGCTGGCAGCTGGCCACTTGTGATCTGATCCCGCACGTGGTTAACACCTGCATGGACCCCTCGGTGGTGAGCATCCTGAATTGTGAGAGCATCGCATCCCAGTCGTACCCGCAAACCGTAGAGGAGCTGATGGATCGGGTGCGCCGCAAGCTGGTGCCCCCAGATGCTGTTATCCACGAGCGACTCGCATTCGGCAAGCTGCGCCAGGGAACCACCCCGTACCGCGAGTTTCTCTCCAAGTTTGAGTCCAGCGCCGCCTACCTGACAGACATGACCTGGTATGAGTACAAGATCCGGTTCATTGAGGCACTCAGTCCCGAGCTGCAGGATGAGGTACTGAAGCACTATGCTGAGGTCCCTTGGGAGGAGTGGGACATCTTGAATATCCAGAGGTATCTTCTGCAGGTGGCCGACGTCGTGGCTCGCGGGCGCGCACCATTGGTGCGTCGTTTCTTCCGATCAGGTCCCCCGCACGACGGCGAGGGGAACGAGGACTCCCCCGATGACCTGGAGGACGGGAACGCTGACCATGGCCTCAACGCCATCGACGCGAGTAAAGCCCGTTGCTTCATGTGCTTTGAGGTGGGTCACCTCAGGCGCGACTGCCCCAAACTCCGTAGCAGGCATGCTGGACGTGGCACGGGGGAGACCGAGCCCAGGTTTTCAGGCCCGGCGTTCGGCAGTCGCCCGGACTCCTCCGGCCCAAGGGACAAGCCCCGCAACGCGGACGAGCGGGCGCCAGCAGGCCCGGCAGTTCACGACTCAGCACCAGCAGCCGCGGCCGCCAGCGATGAGTTCTACCAAGGGCGTGCTGCGCGCGGTCAATGAGATCGAGGCTCATCGACTAGCCTCCGGACAGCGTGCGACCTTTGAGTCACCAGCAGTGGCCGGTTACGAGTTTGCCGCTGGGAAGTATACTATAATATATATTATATAAGTATATTTAAGTAATAATTATATTTTTATAATATGTTCACTCCGGTGCGCTTTTCCAGTCCTAGTGGCTGGCCACCTTAGCCATTCTGAGAATGCCCACCTGTGTAGGGCAAGGGGGGGGTGTCTGTTTTGCCCCACATCTGTACCAAATACCAAGGGTGCATTGGTCCTGCACAGTAGCAGGTCACCCTGTTATCATGATGTCAGTAGTACGAAGGGTGCATTGGTCCTGCCCAGTAGCAGGTCACCCTGTTATCATGCTATCAGCAGTAAGGGGGGTGTTTGGAATCATACACTGACCCCATGCATAGACGCCGTTGGCGGTAATGGGAAATTACTATTAGGCGTCTAGCACTAGTGGTTTTATATAGGGTACCGTTGGCGGTAATGGGATATTTTATATATGAGATTGTAATAATATATTCAGACACGGCCAACCAACCGTCATGGATGTCAAGTTTTTGGTCGTCACAGGCGCTTCCACGTCCTTCATCAACGCGGCACTGGTGCGCCGGCTGGGCCTGACGCCCAGCCCCCACACCGGACGGCCGTGCATCTGACCCACTCGGATGGTCGCCAACACCAATCGCCGGTCTGGCAGATATCACAGGTGTGCTGCAAGGCACCCCGTTCGACCTGGCTGCGACCATCGCACCGCTGGGCGCAGCGGACATCATCATTGGGCTCGACTTTGGACGCGCTGGATGTGGACATTCGCGTGCGCCGGCGAGTAGTTTGTTTTCCCGATGGTTCCTTTTGGTGCCCTGACGGCGAGTATAGGGCATATCGCATTACACACGAGCGCCCGGCGGTCCAGCATCCTTGACTCCTTGGCAGTAATTGGACGATCGCGTGGACGCGTCGTCCCCGGGGGAAGGGGAGGGGTCGCAGAGCGTATGAAACCAGATGGCTACTAATAATACCATATACTTCTTTACTATACCTACCTTTTATATACTAAGTACTTGTACTGGTCCACTACACTTCCTTATGAT
Source organism: Mesostigma viride (assembly GCA_009746045.1). Classification (NCBI taxonomy): domain Eukaryota; kingdom Viridiplantae; phylum Streptophyta; class Mesostigmatophyceae; order Mesostigmatales; family Mesostigmataceae; genus Mesostigma; species Mesostigma viride. The sequence goes on along the minus strand of RPFO01000377.1, from coordinate 93,147 downwards.
ACCATACTCTTCTTAACTATATCTAGCTCCTGTATGATCGGCACGGTTCGGCGTTGGATCGAGCCGGCCATCTATGTAGGAATCCACCGCGCAGCCGCGCGTGGATCCGACGACCCTTCTACTGCCATGCCAGGGATCGATGCGCAGCCGCGCGTGGATCCGACGACCCTTCTACTGCCATGCCAGGGATCGATGCGCCAGCGTGCGGATATTATATATTTTCGATATTCTCTATTTTCTATATAATATATTTTCTCCATGATATATTCTCTATGGGATAATCTGCAGTTGGCGGTGGGCTTGAACGGGTCGTCCCGAAGAGGACCACGTCAGGCACTCAGCACCGCATGTGCACATGGTCCTGGCCTTTTTGGACATGGGCTCACCGGATGCTTGATGATTCTACTACTAAGGCGTCCGTACCGAGGCATCTCCGCGTGGGATGCCGGATTCGGCAGCGAGTGCCAGTGACCCCAGACTACGGCCTGACTGCACGTCGCGTCCCGCGTGACCAACGGACGCGGAGTCCCATGGCACGCGGCCAAGTATTATTATAGGGAGTCTTCCGGCTGGCGGCTATGAGTCACGGCTCCCTGACTTCCTGGCGCATGAGGGACGCGCCTCGCTTCTCGTGCACCCGTACGTGATTAATTTCACCATTGCGACACGGTGCATGGAGACGGCACGGTGCGTGGAGGCTGTTGCAACCCCGATGCGACTGGGCGATCAGGCAGGGCGGAGCCTGTACTGAATCGTGGTCGGCCGGCAAACAGATGTACAGCACCTTGTTGAATTGTCGGTAGCCAACCAATTGGCTACCCCGGCATTGAGTCGACGCCTAGCTGGGTCAGGGCACTCCTGGGCTCGAGTAACCGTGCATGCGGGGCGCGCCCGCGTCCGCCGCGACCGTCGGGAGTAAGGGCCCCCGGGGCTGCAAGCATATGCGGGCACGGTGCAGTTGCATGGCGACAGCACGTACTGCCGGCAGTAGTGGTGGATGACCCAGCCGGTCGTGGTTGCACTGGTTGCGCTGGTGCCGGTCGTGGTTGCATCAGAAGCAGGTGGCGGTGTCCGGTCATTGTCTCACCGCCTCAACAGTGCGCGTGCATGGTGCCGATGCCACATGATGTGGCGCTGTCGCCCCGCAGACTGCCGGTGTCCGAGTAACACCCGGTATCACTGCATTGGGCCGGTACGTCCGCTCTGAGCGGACCCGGCGCTGACGCGCGCTGAGCCATGGCAGAGCACTGAGGTACATGGGACGTGCGGGATCGGGCCGTCGAGGGCGAGTCACGGGGACTGTAGTAACGGCGACCCGAGACTGAGAGGCAGGCAGGATCGAGCTGCTGGAGTCTGAGCACCTAGTCACTGCCCGCGACCCTGTGCATGGCTACCATCGCGCAGTGTTCGCGTCCCTCCTGTGGGCTGAGCCCGGTAGGGAGTTGTTCGATCCTTGCACCACTGGTGGAGGCCGATCGAGCGTGATTTGCAAGTGGCTCGTGTCCGCGCGCCTACGAGGTTGCATGGATGAGGGACTCAGAGCAGGGCGTTCCATGTGCATGGCGGGCGGGCTGTGTGGGCTTCAAAATGTACTATACCCCATGGCCATGCACTGGTACAGGGGTGGTGAGAGGCCTTCAAGCTTCGAGTGGGGGATGTTGCGACGCGCGGTGGGGACTGCATACATAGGGGCGTGTTTCTGTTGCGGGAATGGGAATCCTGGGCAAGACAGTCAAGCGGGGTGGACAGGCGGTGATCGGTCGTGCGCGGCATTGACCCCGGTCCACGATCGCTGTATGTGCTTGAGCACCTGTGGGCTGGGCGCGATCGAGCCCGAGGAGCTCTTCATGTTTGGGACTGCGGGGTTGCTTCGGCCCTACTCCATGAGCAGCACGGTGTCTCGCAGGGGCAACGTTACTGATACGGCAGTTCCTGCAAGGCGTGTCACTCCCCGACCTGCCCATTGCATTATATAAGTGCGGGCATTGCGGGCGCTATGCAGTCCACGCCGGCGGCCTCGAGCATCACATGCTTATGGGCCCGCGCAAACATCAACCGTGCTCTTGCTGTGCAAGTGTCACGGAGGGTGTGACTGCGAGCTGAGGAGTTTTCCCCCGCTTGCGGTGGAGTTCAGGCACATTGGCAGCAAGGAATGCGGGGACCGGCGACTGCTCCGGTCTATGCACGTCGGCCGGAGTGGTGTTGTGCCTAAACTACTGCAGCTCCGTGGAGGAGTTGGCAGGGCGCACTCCAGTGGACACGCTGGGGCCCTGCTAGTTTTGGCCATATTATCCAAGTTTCCGGTGTTGATCGACTTTGCCTGTTTCCTGCGCTGGATAGAGACGGCAGGGCGCACTCTAGTGGACACACTAGGGCCTTGCGGGCACCTGCATGCGTTCGCAGGCGGCAGGGGAGGCGCACTCTAGCGGCCACGCTAGGGCTTCCCCCGCTATACAGCCACTCCAGCGGCGGCCAGGGACGGCCACGTTGCATGGTCGGTAATTGGCTCACGGCGCGCCTGTATTTGAGAGGACGCGTACAACTGTCGGTAGTGAGGCGATGGATCAGATTCTTCTGGTGCACGCCCTCGCTTCTGAGCATGGGGCCTGCACCGCATGCTGTGCCTCACCGTCGTCGACGCTAGTAGTACTTCTTAATCGTCATGTGATTACGCGCATCAGTCGCGCTGTAAGGCTGGGTTTCGGCTGGACGGGATACATGACTGGCCACCTCGTCGGCCGGATCATCAAGTTGTATGCAGGAAAAATATTCCCTCAAGTGCTGACAAGCCCGATTGGCTATATAAAGAGTTGCCCTTGCGTGGCAAGTCTAGTGGGGGGACCTGGTTTCACTGGCCCGTTGGTGCACAAGGGCTGGGACATAGTACCCCTATATATAACGGCAGGCTCGAGCTACCATGGTCCGGATTCTCCCGATTTCTGGCCTGCTTTGGTTGTCTCTTTGATAGTACCCCTATGGTCAACATTTCATCAAGTTTGAGGCTGCTCAGGACCTCGGTACTGGTTGCGCGCGATTACATGGACTGTGCATTATTATGTGGATGGGATAGGGCACGCGGTGGCGCCCCCTAAGGTGGCTCCAGTGGATCGGCGCGTCAACAACGGCGGTCACTGAGATGGTTGTGAGAGTTTTATGACGGATGGCGGAATGATCCTGTCATCCTGTTTCATGCTACTACGTCAGGGTTGGTCCTGTGTATCGACCTCTAGAGGAATTGGTATTACTAACCCGCGGGTGAACCGGGGTTGGGACATAGTACTCTTATAGTAGCGTAGCTTACTTGTTTCCTTTCTATCTCTTGTACGGTAGAGACTACCGACCCCCGTGGGGGGGGAGGAGTGTTACGTCCCGGCCCTTTTGGACGGACGTAACAATGGAATAAATTATGTAGTTTGACTTGTTGTCATATAGTCCGTAGGACTTTGGGACTCATTTCGGGACTTAATTTGGGAATTGTCCCTTGGTCAGGACTTTTGTATGGAACTATGACAGTTTGTGTGATTCGGACCAGTTATTTTGGGCCTAGGTTGTTGTATGCGTGTATCTTCTAGGGGCCGGTGCAGTCGCGCCGCGCTGCGTACTTTATAGCTAGTTGAGATATTGTACTCATGCGTGGATTCTGTAGGCGAGGGTCGATGTCGACCCGAGTCCTGATCTTGTGTGGACTGCATGCTTTGGAAGGTCGGCGCCATGTCGGCGCCCCTTGCCAGCGTAGTGGCAGACCTAGGTGAAATTGGTCCGAGGACGAGAGTCTCGTCCTCTTGGTTTGATGAATGATACGGTGCGAATACGCCTACACATTGAACCCGGGGCAATTATCCATTTGTAATTGGTCTTGCTAGCCATTATAAGTGTGTATTAATTAGCTTGGCATCAAGTCGCGGTGCCAGATATCTCACGACCCCAGTCGTGAAGCGCAATCTGCATTAGGCCACCTTGAATCTTCCTAATTCCGGCATGGTAGATCTTTCGCTACGTGGCTCAGGCTAGGTGTGTCTGGGCTGGGACGTAACAGGCTGCAGCCCACAAGACTGCTATCGAGGAGGACCTGCGCTCACGCAGTATAGTGGTCCGGTATTTCCAGGTCGCACAGCAGCCTGAAACGGACCTGATGCTAGCGCAACGCCTGTACCACAGCCTCATCGTGGGCAGGCTGCAACTAGGCAACGAACGCATCCGCATTGAGTCGGCAGCCTGGATGGCGGGCCAGCCTGGCCCAGTGTATAATCATACGCCGTATTATACGCCGTATCGCGCGCATTATACGCGATACGCGAGCAGCGCGTACGAAAATGGGGTACTTTCGTACGCGCCGCGTATTTTTAGGGTATTTCTTGCGTATCGCGTATTTTTTTGCGTATTTTTGGCTACGGCATCAGTTTACAGCTCGGGTGAAGCGGAAGTTTCTAGACTAGGCTGCGGCGCGCCGAGTAGTAGAAACAAGTGAGCAGCAAGGTGCCACTTGGCCAAGATCAATGCATATGGCTGCGTGTATTGGCAGGACAAGAAGGCACCGTTCAAGAAGACAAAATGTGCCAAGATCGCGGTCTGCCAGCAAGATCGCGGTGGTCACCTATCGTAGCATATCAACAGGCGCCATGGCTACGGAGAGTGAGGAGATGGGCCATGATGATGATGGGGCCGACGAGTTAGAGGCTGATTCTGAGGATGTTTGGACATATGTTAGCAAAGAGCGTGTCTTCAAGGATGGGCAGCAGACAAATAACTACCAAATGACGGGCTCAGAATGCAAGGCACATTTCAAGGGTTCTTCTACCCGAGGAAGGTGCCATATCATGGGCGGCACGTATGCCAAGGATGCGAAAGTGTGCCCATGCTCGAAGCCGCCCAAGGCATTGCGTCTCAAGCTGTTGAGAGAGCAGGCGGAGAAGGATGACAAGGCCAGGAAGAGAAAGGCGGGTAGTGACGCCGGGAAGCAGGCTGATGCGCGCGGGCGGCAGCCAAAGGCAAGCTTACTGACCTTGTAGAAACCGACGCCTCCGAGTGGCAGTCCTCTCATGCCAGCTCCTCCGGCATGGCCGGCTCTGGGCGCACTACTGCTGGGCCATCCGGTGCACTTTGTTACATGGCTTTGTCACGATGAATCCGGTGCGACTCATGTCGCTGGGCACAATGGTTGCCACAACGGTTGCAGTCTGCCATGGTTATATCTTAACAACCCGTGGCAAGACTGCAACCATTGTGGCAACCATTGTGCCCAGCGACATGAGTCGCACCGGATTCATTGTCCGCATCTAGGTAATCAACATCACGTGCGGCAAACAGATACATTGCATAACAGAAAACCGGGATTGAATAATGCATACATTTATTTCAATATGTCGTTCCGACAGTATTTTTCCGAGCCCTGCCCAGCATCATTTGTAATGCTTTACAACTGCCTGCATGCCAGCCATAAAGCCTTTTGTATCCTTGCTTCATGCAGAACCATTAGTAATGGCCGGCCTACGATGAGTAGGCAATGTGTCTTATTTCTGGCAAAATGTCTTATTCAGTAAACCCAGTTGAATATAAACTTGACGTTTTGTTGGGCTTTTATTGAGTAACTATTCATTAGGGACAGCGCTTGTTGTTCTAGGTAGTGACGACATTGGCAAGGCCATGTGATAATGTGGCATATAAAGCCAAACTTGTGATGCTGGAGAACATGTTGGGTTGGTCAGATTGATGAATGATCATCAAAACCATGCAAAAACAGACTTTCAAGGGGTTAGCGTACGATTAGCGTATAATACACCGTATGAAGCGTATTATACATTATACACCTGGGCCGCGTACGATAGCGTATTGCGTATGATTATACACTGGCCTGGCCCCATCCGGGTGACCTTTGCGAATGTGGCCAGCAAGGTGAAGGTACTCCAGGCCTGCAAGCTCCTAGGCGGGAGAAACGCGCCGAGCCTCGACGACCTCCTCTCACCGGCCCAGCTAGTCATCAAGAATGGTCTGCTGGGCACACTAGGAACTCAGATCTGAGATTTTTCTCAGTTTTTCTCAGTTTTCTCAGTTTTCTCAGGAAGGCTGCCTGAGATTTCCTGAGATTTCCTGAGATGTCCTGAGATTTCCTGAGATTTCCTGAGATCAACTGAGAAAAATCTCAGTTTTCTCAGGAAAACTGAGAAAATCACCTGAGAAAACTGAGAAAACTGAGAAAAAACTGAGATCAGCCTGAGAAAGTCGCCTGGCCTGAGATTTTTTTTTCTCAGGAACGAAATTTCTCAGGCGCCCGTTTTTTTCTCAGGTTGCTGCCTGAGAAAATCTGAGACTGAGAATATCTGGGAAACCTGAGAAAAACTGAGAAACCTCATGCACACAGAGAAATCGCATTCATACCACGCAACCAGAAATCGCTTTGATTACAAATTATAATAATTTCTTGTGCAGTTGGAGTACAGCTCTTCAAGTTTGCTAAGAACATCAATTTCAGTCACTAGACGAATTGCTACAATCTGCTTCAGCGTAGCTCACTTTTCCATACGCCCTTGCACTTCTCCTCGTTGGTGCAAGGTCGCCCCGGCTAGGTTCAGCCACATTCTTGTGCTGCCTACCCCCTCTCCCCCTCTGCCCACGATTCCCCCGCGTAGGTTCAGCCGCATACTCGCGGCCATCGCCACCACGGGCAGAATCAGCAGCATTTTCTGCTGCAGGCTGCCTCCTTCCTCTCCCCCTCCGTCCACGCTTCCCCGTGCAGGTTCAGACGCATTGTAGCTGCATGGGTCATCACTGTCGCTGCTAGGTGGAGCCACATCCTCTTGGCTACCATTATCACTGCCGCTGCAGATGGAGGAATCAGTTTCTGCTGCAGGCTGCTTACCCCTCCTCTTCCTTGGTGCAGGCATGCCATCCTCGCTGCCACACTAGGAACGGAGTGTTGACAAACTTTGACAATTGTTTGTCAAGAATTGTCAAATAGTTCTAGAGTGACCCGCTGGCTTCGCACAGCCAAAAAAAAAAAAAAATTTAATCAATTTTTGGCGGTAGAGAGACCATGGAGGGACTGCCCGCTGCCCACTGTAGACGCATACTGTAGTTCGTAGAAGCGTACTCCTTCGCTGCACTCCGGAGAGGAATCGTGACGGACTGACGGTCTCCTTCGCTGCCCTCCAGAGAGGAGGCCGCTAAAGCGGCCGCTCGCTTCGCTCGCTGGGAGCTTTGCGCGGATTGGTTGGCAGTTCTTCCGTGCGCTGGGAGCTTCGCGCGGATTGGTGGTCAGTCAGTCCGCCCCTTCTGGATTGGCCGCGTACTCGGTGATGCCCTGAATAGTGTCGGATTACCTTACATTGCCAAATTAGTAATATAGATTCTTGACATATCAACTGCCATGACCTTGACAAACCTTGACAGAACTTGACAAAAGCTTGACATGACAACATCAAAGGCTTGACAAACCTTGACAGAATGTTGAAAGGTTGACAAAACCTTGACAATCTTTGAAATATCAACATATCAACACGGAAAAAAATGTCAATACACTGACAAACCAAGGTGATGTGTCAAGAAATGTCAAGACGTTAACAAACAAAGGCAAAAAAAATTGTTAACATGACAAAATGTCCACAAATGTTAACATGACAAACGTCAACATGACAACCAAAGGCGTAGCAAACTGACAAATCAACACCACGCACAGGTAAACTTATTTCATTAAAATCAACAAGTTCAAAAGACCACCTAAACCGAGTCATCATCATCATCATCATCATCATCATCATCATCATCATCATCATCATCAAAATCAACATGGCTGCTACCTTGCTGCCTGAATTGCGGTTTTCTGCATTACATTAGCATGACAAACTGTACTGACAAAACACATGAAGGAGAAGTGCACTCAATCACAGTCCGAGGGTGGCGGGCAAGATGCACAGCCACAAGCATCTTACAAATGCAGTATAACATCCGCGTAGGGCTGTCCCAGCGATCATAGCTGAAACTAATGGACGACTTTCTAGAAATTTACCGCAGGAGACTGTCCAGTGCTACAGCGATGTGACGAGGTCTCAGAGCCTACAAAATCTGTGTCCGCAGGTGCCCTCCCCGCCATGCTGGGCTGGCCGATGTGTGCGCCATGGTTGTGTTAGGTAGATTGCCTGCATGCAAGGGAAACATGCGTTATCCAGCAAAGCAGCAAAGGGAACACACAACGATCTTAAGTGAGATGAATACCCGACGCCTTGACGCGCCAACAACGTTGCATTACCTAAATCAGTTGTGTGTAATGAGACGGCGTGAGAGCACAGCAGTCGCGTGGCTGTTTGTGAGTGATGGCTTGATTTTTGGACCGAGAAAGTGAGATAGTGAACAGAGAGAGAGAGAGAGAGAGAGAGAGAGAGAGAGAGAGAGAGAGAGAGAGAGAGAGAGAGAGAGAGAGAGAGAGAGAGAGAGAGAGAGAGAGAGAGAGAGAGAGAGAGAGAGAGAGAGAGAGAGAGAGAGAGAGAGAGAGAGAGAGAGAATGGGCCTGGTATTCTCGCCTAAACTGTCCCTATGTACCTCACAAGATGTAGGGAACTGCGAAACCACAGGAATACCTAGAGAAGAGCGCTTCCTGGCTCACGAAAAACTCGCCGATTGAGTGCTTGACGTTCACGTTTGATAATGCTGAACTGCGTTATCAAATCATCATCTGGCAGAGTCACGTCACTTGGTTGGTGCCGGGCCCGCTACAAAAAACGTAGCGGGCCCGGTGATGTCGCTATTACACCACCCGACTTTACATCGAGTCACTGTGAATGATATATATATGGCTGCCTACAGCACCGCGCATGGTGTCCAAGTAAAATTATGGCGCTGCCAAGGCTGCGTACCTGCCGTTATCGCCTTGGTCTTTGTCACGGTGGCGTTCTCCAATTCACGTGCAACGTCCACTTCCTGTGCCAGCTCTGGCGCGGCGCGTGCCCTCCGGGCTGAATTTCAAATTTCCGCGTGCAGTCCGTTGGAGAGGGGCGCTGCGTCCGGAGTCCGGACTTCAGGAATTCGGAGGCTGCTGGTCGCACAAAAGATCGTTGTTGGCTGTTGAGTGATGTCCGACTGGCACGATGGAGAGGGCTCCATCACATTGGCGACCTCACCAGTGGCCCACATGTACCGACGAGACCTGCATCTCGAGCTTGTCGGCCCTCACGCTGCAGCTGTCACCATGCGAGACGCCCTGAGACTCTCGGCATGATTTTTCCCGTGCAATATCACGCCCTCGATTCGCAGCAAGGCCCGTCTCCTCCAATATGGCCGACTGCGGGCTGTGCCATAACAGGAAATGTCCGGGTGATGGCAGGCAGTGCCTACCCATCCCCCCGCATGCACCGCGTCAAGCAATATTTCCACTTCCGCTGCTGCTGGGCACCGGGCTACTGCCTACATTTCTTAAATCGCTCCATCGCCTCCTCCATGGTGCCTCGCTCCCTGCGGCCCCTCCGCCACGCCGGATATCCTTGGCAATCAAGCCTACCGGCTACCACCATACCGGCCACGAGCCCTTGCTGCACCAAACGAAGTGTGCGGCCCCGAATTAAGTGAAGTACACGGCAGGACTGGGAACCACCTGAAATTACATCGGGGTCTCCAGTGGACTTGGCGTCACATCTTGCTAACGTTGTCACTGTCGCCAGTTGTCAGTTGCTGTTGGTTGTTGCATGCTGAGGGTTGCAGATGTTCTAGGAACAGCTGGTCCAATGTTGATATGCATGCAGTTACTCTTGCCATTACGTGTGTGCGTGTGCCTCCAACCATCCCGCCACAATGCCAGCACCCTCCACCCCGCTAACTCCCACTCGCCCCACTCCCCTGCCTGTTCCATACCCGCCCCACCCACAAATATACGTCACAGACATCCGCATGCCGTTATCCATCCCCACCTGACTACGGACTACTCTCGCCCCCACGCTGAGGTCCCCCACAACACCGCAACACCGCCCTCCTCCCCCAAACCATCCGATGACCCACCCGACCATCCACCTTGAGTCCCCCCAAACCAACCTATCTGACTACCACCCTTCCGTATTACATACACCACCTTCCACACCAACATAACAAACCACCTACTAAACAAACCTACCGCCCCACAACGAGGTTCCCCTACACCACTGCACCCCGCCCACCCCGCCCCCCGCTGCCCCAACATACGATGACTCCACCCCACCATCCACGTGAAGCATAACCATCCACCCCGGCCTTCGGGGCAACCAATCAGCTGTCCACTCAACCATAACTGACACTGCTGCACCGACCACCGGCAAGCCCGCCTACGTACCATACCTAAGCCACCCACGCAACCCAAGCATCCCCAACCCTCACACGAACCTGTGACCTACGCACGAGCTACCTACAACTGCGACTCACAACTACTACATAATCAACCCATAACAATGTCCCCCATGACCCCCGCCAAAGGGGGGGGTCCCCCCAATAGTCCAACACACACACACACACTCTACAATACCCAGGACCACGAGTACCCACCCAATTCACCTCCCACAACGGTATCACCCACGAGTCCAGTGCCCCACCCATGTCCACAGCGACACCCCGGAGACTTCACCACGCCCACCGACTGCACGCACGCACACCTAGCTGCACACTCCCACGCACCTACCCTTGCACGCACGCATGCACGCAGCCATCAACCCACCCACCAAGGCACGCCTGCACAAACGCACACATGCACAAGTGCACGCACACGCACACATAGCTGCACACTCTCACGCACCCACTCACGCACGCACGCCTGCACACAGCCATCAACCCACCCGCCAAGGCACGCCTGCACAAACGCACTCATGCACAACTGCACACACTCGCCCACGCACGCACACCTAGCTGCACGCCTGCACGCAGTCACGCAATGCATGGCAGCATGCCCGCCTTCTATATCATTCTTGGAATATCATGTTGCATATGGCATTATTATCATGTTTGTAAATTCAACTCCTTGCTTTCTGTATGCTTTCTTTCTTTGGGGGATTACTTGATGCAGATCGTGGAGCATACAAGCTCGACGAGAAGACGTACACATCAATATTGAGTGAAACCACCGTTGCTGGGCTCTGGCATGCCAGCTGTTATATGGCCATGAGCCATCAGCTAGCAATCCAGAAATAGGATGAGAGCAGTTTTGAGTCGATGTTTTATATTTTGATGGTATTGAAAATATGAGTCACAGAATGCCACAATGAAACATAAGTTCATTACTATCAAACAGCGTGATGCCATGAATGCCACGCCTAATACCACAAGATGTGCTAATAACGTATTTAATTCATTAATGAATTGTTGGATTTATTGCATGATGGTGTTATGCTTGTTAGAATACACATTTAATTCTGGCAATGGCATGCCTGAGAAATTGCCCTGAGATTTTAAGCGCCTGAGAAAATGCCCTGAGATTTTCAGCGCCTGAGAAAATGCCCTGAGATTTTCAGCGCCTGAGAAAATGCCCTGAGATTTTCAGCCTGAGAAAAAAAAATCTCAGTGTCCACGTAAAATCTCAGTTTCCACTTAGCCCTGAGATTTCCTGAGATTTCCTGAGAAAAAGCCAATTTTCTCAGGCCAATCTCAGGAAATCTCAGGTCACTTTCTCAGGAAATCTCAGGAAATCTCAGGAAAATCTCAGGAAATCTCAGGAAATCTCAGAAACATCTCAGGAAATCTCAGTTTTTTTCTCAGGAAATCTCAGGAAATCTCAGGAAATCTCAGTTTTCTCAGTAGCGAGTTCCTAGTGCAGCGACGTGGCGATCAAGGCCAAGCAGGATGGCCAGAAGGTCTACGTCCGCCTCGTCCACGACACCCCCGTGCTATTCATCAACGGCCAGCGCACGGAGGCGCAGGCTCCTAACAAGCGGCACAAGTCGGGCCGTACCAGGCCCGCCCCAGCTGCGTCATCATCGTCTACGCACGTCCCGGGTATATGGATGCCGCCCGGTAAGGGCACACCCTCGCGGCCTCGCGGTACAATAGGCTTTGGGCACAGCCTTTATAAACAAGCCCCTTTCCATCCTCATGTCGCACCGTGCGAGCATGATCAGGATGCAAGGTCGCCAGGCACGCCACGGTCACCCTTCCCGCCAATTTACCAGCCTCACACGCCTCCTAGCCCGCCTTGAGCGGGATGAGGCCCAGTCAGTGTGAGATCATACGCCGTATAATACGGTATTGTCTAATCACCAAGAAAATGTCCTCATATGAGGACATTTTTAAGCATGGATACCATTTGTAATAACTCACATATTTCAACATATCCATGGGTACGGCATGGAACCATGTTCATTTATGATATGTTCAAGAGTAGCAATGCTTAACATCCATGAAATATGCTCATTGTATAATGGTTTACGATTTATGAATGCAGGGGGGTCGCAGTTAGCCTCTAGTCGTGGACATAGGCTAAGTACCAGATAGCAATGTGCTATCTGGGGTTTCGCACGTGTAGGCTCGGTCAGAAGTCCCGGCTATATGTGATTCGGCAGGCTAGACTATTCGATAGCCGAGTCCTGGTGACGGACGCCAGTACCCAAGTAGGATTGGCGGTACGGCGTCGCCAGTACCCACTCGGGACTGACATTGAGGTGTCGGATGTTGGACTAAGGTCCTGAGAGTCTAGCAGTGGCGTCGCGCCACTCAGGCTGCACCACAGAGCCCAACGGCCACTGTCGGCTGCTCCAGACGTGGCGGCCAGGCAGAGCGTTGCTTGTCGACAATGCTAAATGCCCTTGTGCACGTTGGGTGCGGGGCTTGTGATTTATTGTAATAAACACATGCGTTAGGCCATTGAGCATTGAGAGGTCCACTCGTTTATTAACTTGAATTAAAGTCGTTTACCATAGACAAAATCATGGGAGATCCTATTATGCCAGGCCTGAAATTCAAAAAGAAGCGGATAGATGATGCTGGCTGGCAGACGGTGCCAACAGTAGAGGAGAAGGCTGCGGCCAAGAAAATTAAAAAAGCAAGAAGGGCGCAGGCGGAGCAGGAACAGCTAGTGGCTAGGCAGCTAGCGACAGCGATGGCTCAGCAAAGCGTCAAGGCAGCCGCCCAAGAGCGGCAGCTGGCAGCCCTGCAAAAACAGGTAACCTCCTTGGCCGAACAGGCCGAAAAATCTGTTTTTTCTAGCCCAGCTAGCTCGCAAAAATCCGTAAGCAGTATGCGGTCCCCCAGCCCTCAGGCAAGCCCCGCTGACCTCCCCGCTAAGGCACCGTCCCAACCTCCTCAGGAGGAGGGCGGAATAGCCAAAAGCGGTGGAGAACAAGCGGGGGTGCCGATCGTCCCCTCATCCGCTCAGAAAGCGGGGGGGTACGAGAGGAAGCTGAAGAGGGACGCATACATGTTCAAAATGCGGACCAAGAAGGTCCCAGGACCCGTCATCGGCAGCATTCAGCTGTCTGATGACGAGGTCACCCTCTCCCCAGGGGTTTCTGATGGGGAGATTGAGATGAATCCACTCAATCAGGCGGTCGAACAGGCCGCCGCCCAGTTTGTAGAGGCACGCCGTCTTGCACAGCAAGAGCGGGACCGCAAAAAGACAGCGGCCCGCAACATGACTGCTGAAAAGCAGCTGGCTGCCATGCAAGCTGGAGAGGTGCTCCATGAGCGCCTCTTCAATGAGCTGGTTGTTGCACAGGGGGACGAGGGGGTCACGCTAACAGCGGACCAACTCAATTCCCTCCTGTTGCAGCTGACCAAGCTGCAGGAGAAGATGCAGGCAACAGAAACGCCTGCACTCCCTGCACATACCCTCCCCACCCCTGGCACTGATTTGAGCCAAAGGGTGGTTGGAGGGGCCGTGTCACCAAGGGTGCTGCAGGGCAAGAGCCAGGGCACTGTCCCCAGCTCCCCCAGCAAACCCCCAAGTGACCCGGATGCCCAGGAGCTCCACCGCCGCAAGGTGGTGGAGAATAAACTCCTAGAGGCCATGATAGCCCGTGAGGGCGGCCTGGCAGCCCAAGCAGCAGCGCTGCAGCAGCTTGGCCAGGCCAAGGGTTTTCCTACCAGCAGTGGAGTAAGGCAAGGGGAACAAGACCCTGCGCCTGCAGCTGGAACACCACCAGCCACTGCACTAGCACAGCAAGCTGGAACACAACCACCTTCTGCGGAGGCCCAGCAGACTGCACCCACACCAGGGCAGTCAGATAAGAGCAAGGCGGTGGCAAAAGGGACCCCAGTGGACCCAACCCCACCCACCCTTAAGGGGGACGTCCAAGAGCTGCTTGCCATACTCACGGCACAGCTCAAGACCATGGCCACCAACCCCATGGACGACCTGTCGCGCACCCAGCTGGATGGCCTCCTGGCCAGTATCTCCCAGCTGGAAAGGGGCAGGGCGAACATGGAGGAGGCTGATCTTCAACAAGCAGTCAAGACTTTCTTGGCTGAAAAGAAGGACCCGGTCAAAGGTACGTTTAACCCAAAACAAAAAGAATCTAAAATAGAAATCCCTGGCTTACCTGAGGGTTACACCCAGGAACAGGCCAAGGAATTTTTGTTTAGCCTGAACTACTGTTTTGAGTCTCTGAATGTCCAGAACTGGTTCAGTGCCTTGCGTGCATCCACCACCATCCATAGGTCAGCCCCAGCCATTAAAACCTTGGTCCAGATTTACCAAGAAAAGGCTGGGACACCTAACCTAGCAATTGCATTGTGGCCAGCCTTCATGGATGAGCTTAAGCACTTGCTGGTGGATAGGACACAGTTTGAATCCATCCGTGGTTTCAACTGGCTTAATGCTTACCAGGTCAACAAGCAAGACTATGCCACTGATTGCAAGAATTATAGGTTGGCTGTAGAAAAGGACCCTGATCTCAGGGGTCTGCCTGCTAGCTACCTGCTGTATTCATGGTTGTCAAATGCTAACCTGGACAAAGCTGTGTACGCCACTGTGGTTGCAGGTCTCAAACCTCTGTGGAACGATTTCCGGGCGGGGATGAACCATATCCAAGACTGCCTGACTCCCCTGGCTATAGGTGCTCCGTCTGCAACCCCAACCCCCAAGGTCCAACAGACCCAAGGGAAGGGGCAAGGAAAAAAGCGCCAGCTAGGGGGGCAGCAGGGCGGCCAGTCCAAGAAGGCCAAGGGCAACCAGCCCCAAGGCCAGCCGGGACAGCCTGCTCAGCTCAAGCCAAACCAGTGGAGGCGGCCCACCCCCCCCACACCTGCCCCACCCACCCCTGCACCCACTGCTCAGCCCCCCATGCAGGTCCCAAGAACAAGTGCACCCGGTGTGGCACCAAGGGACACCAGCGGGCGGACTGCAAGTGGAACCCCGCAGTAGGCGACGTGGACCTCTGCTTCGGTTGCAAGCACCCCCGCCATCTGCCCCCCGGCACGTGGTGCGACCGGCAGGACAAGGCTCCAAAAGGATGTACGTCCTCACAGCACGCCTATGTGGATTTATATGATCTCATTATCATTGGGGATAAAGACAAGGGACTGCTAGATTTTGAGGCAGCTCAGAAAATCTCCTCCACGTATAATGTGATACTGCCCTACCTCAAAGCTCTTACCCCAGCTGCTGTTGACACAGTAGACTTAAGGGAACTAGCAACCCAGCTCCACATAGCCATGGGTCATGAGGTGGTGGCAGAAAAGATTGCCAGAAGAGCAGGAGGTTCACGACTCAGGAATGCTGTCAGGTTGGCTAGAAAACACTGCCAGCAATGTCAGTTCCATGGCCCAAAACCTCCCAAATGGCATGTCGCAACACCACCCACCCAAAGGGGAATAATTGTGGGTGATGTCGTGCATATCGATGGTGAACAATATCTGATCCTAAAAGACACATGGTCCAGATTCACTGTCATGGAACCCCTACCTGGAATGGCTAAAGAGCAACTGCGTGCAGCACTTGTGATAGCATTGCCCAGATTCTACCCAGTTGACACTATACTGCTTGATCAACAGTTTAGCTGTCTGGCTGAGTGTGAAGGATGGGATGCTAATATTGAGATTGCTGGATTGCAAGATCATGAAGGGCAGGGTGTCATTGAAAGAACCATCAGGTCAGTCAAAACTTTAGTGGCGAAATCCACTGACCTGAAAGCCACATCTGGAAGCTATGCTGACAGAGCACTGTGGTGCAGTGAAATCTGTGCTACACTTAACCTTAGACCTGTGTTGCATGCACCATGGGGGGAAATCCTTCCCATTGGCTTACAGGCAGGTGTGTACCCTCCAGAGGTATTAGCTCTGTATAACACAGTAAGGCTAAAGTGGCTGATAAGCTAGCTGAAAAGGACATAACACACCCCAGAACAGTATTCCAACTGGGTGAACAAGTCCTATATTTCAAAGAAACCAAACATGGCAAGACAGGCATGTGGTATGGTCCGTGCACTGTTCTAAGAATGACCAAAAAAGGAAAAAATATGGATATTCGAAGTTTGGAAACAGGGAGAAAACACAGGGTGAGCAGTCATAGAGTTAAGAAGTATTTCCCTCCTTTGGCAGACGTGCCAGGGGAAGAGTCCTTGAACATGGATTCCCTCCTTAACTCTGGTGAGCAAGCAGAACCACCCAGCATTCCAACACCAGGAGCTGATGATGGCACTACCACACCCTCTGTCATTCCTCCACCCCTCAGTGAGGTACGTGTCACCCCACAACCTGGTGTAAGTCCCTCTGGGCAGAGTTCAACCAGGCATGAGGTACCAGAGCAAAACAAAGGCAATCCAGCTGAGTTCAAATCCAAGCTAGAAAAAGCCCTGGCAGCTCTGCATAAGGCTCACAAGAGCAAGGCTAAACAAGCCTCAGGTTTGGCCAAGGTCTCTGCTGTGTGCTCCGATTATAGCCAGGAATCCTGCATCCTAGCTGTGGACACTCAGGCACAGGTCAGTGTGATCAGTGCACAAGCCATTCCTGGTCTGCAACTTGCACCCTCACCATGGACACAGGTGCAAGATTTTTCAGGCAAAACAACCTTAGATGTGTTGGGTCAAGTAATGATCCCCATACTTGGCATCCAGACACCTTTCCAGGTAGTGGAAGGGTACATGGGCAATGCTTTGTTGGGAGAACCCTTTATCTCTTACCCAGGTGTCACCATCACTGCTAGCCAGCTGCGTGTGACTGGGGTAGGAGCCATTCCCTTGGATCACTACAAGATTCCATTGTCCCAACTGGTTCATGGATTAGATGCCTATATCAAGGCCATTAACATCAAATATGGGCCAGGTGAAATCCCTGACCTAGAGAAAAAGGTGCACAATCAAAGGCCACACCCGCAGTCCTTTGGGGTTGGAAAGTGGGACTTAGCCATGCACTCTCCTCACAACTATGATGCTCTAATCCAACAATGCAAAACACAAAAAGGGTTTCAAAAATGGATCCAAGCCATTAGGCACCAAGCCCGCGAAGAGTGGGTGCTGCCAAACCCTAAGCATCCTGACTATAAGCCACCTGTCACTCCTGTCTGGGAAATTCCAGAAGGTGCCAAAAAGTTGAGACTCAAGTTTGTGCTAAAACACAAGGCACAGCCAGTAGGCTCACCTATATATCATGCTAGGCCATGTGTGACAGAATTAAAAGGCATGTCAAAACTGTCCAAGGGTGAACTCTACACTCCTGGGCTGCAGCAAACATCCCTCAGGATACTGCTCTCTGTCTTCCTCCACCATCTCAATGCTGGCCAAGATTATGCCTGCAAAGCTACTGATATCAAAAGGGCTTTCCTTAGAGGGGACCCTGATAAAGCGCAAGATGTGTGGAAGGGTCAGGTCTATGTGGTTCCCACCCCTGCTGCATGGGCACATGATATTGATGAGCCATATCTACTCCTAAATCTAGGGGTGGAAGGTTTGCAAAGTGCTCCCACTATCTTCAGAAAATCAGCAGAAGAGGTGTTCAAGAAACTTAATGCCACTTATGATGATCTGGACCCTTGTCTCTTTGCTGTGCCCACACCCTCTGGCTTGCTCCTGTTTGTGTGGCATGGTGATGACCAACTGATTTGTGGACCAAGAGCTGAAGTTGACAAGTTCATTCAGCAGGTTCAGCAGTCATATGAGATTGGAAAGCAGACAGAGCTGGGGCCAGAACCCCTACAGTTCTGTGGCATAATGCTAGCACTGGAAGAGCAACAGGAACAGTGGGTGTGTACTCTATCCCCGCCTGCCCAGTACTTAGAAGAATGCCTAGAGCTGCTTGATATTCCGTGCATTCCTGCTCACATGTGTGCTACTGTCAAAGGAAAATTAGGGTGGCTGAGTGCTATCTGTGCACCTCATCTGGCAGTGGTCAGCAGGATTGATGACACAGTATTACAAACCATGAAACCTAAGGATCTCCAGAAGCTACTAAAGGCTGGACCTTCCCTTGTCATTCATCCACTCAACCTCATGGAAGATATTCACATTAACTGTCTGATGGACAGCTCCATGGAGAGTAGGGTAATAACAAAAATGGATGCCAGGGAGGCTGGGGTGTTCTTCCTTACCAACAAGGGAGACTATATGTCCATGGTGTCGTGGTACAGCAGATTGCATCGCAGAAAAGCTGTTGGCAGTAACTCTGCTGAGTGCCGTGCTGTGGTGTCTGCTGTGCAGCATGCTCGATCCCTTCAGCACATACTAACCTGGTTGCAAACTCAGGCTGGCAGCAAGGCTGATGTGCATGCTCACTTACACACTGACAGTCAGTCAGTCATTAGTTTCCTTAACAAGAAATCTGTGACTGCTGCTGTGCATACTGATCTGGACTGGGTGATTTTGAAACAGGAAACAAGCTATTTTTCCAGCTGGCAGCATCTGCCAGACGAGGAGAACCTGGCTGACGCATTGACCAAGATTCCGTCATTAGCAGCAACCCAGTACCAGCTTCTGTGTGATGCAATGAATCCCTATCTGTCTAGTCAGACAAATGGATGATGAAATAGGGCACTCCAGACTAATGGTGCAGACTATGGTCTTTCCCAGCTGGTGGCAACTTGGCAACAAACATAATAATTTCTTGATGTGCCCCCTGGTTTTTCCATAGCCACTCATCACTCCACTGACTTGTACAAACAGGGGATCCTAGGTTCAGAAACCTCAAAGACACTGTCAGATTTAAAGGCAATGGGGTCTGTGGGCGCTTTAATTCACAACGTCCATTGTGGTCTGATATGAGTTTTCCTGTACCAATGTCTTATTCATGATATTGCCAAGTACCTGAAAAAAACAAAAAGGAATAAAAACTGGAGGTGCAGCACTGATGCCTTAAAAAAAAAAAAAAAAAAAAAAAAAGAATAAAACTGGAGTTAGCCTCTAGTCGTGGACATAGGCTAAGTACCAGATAGCAATGTGCTATCTGGGGTTTCGCACGTGTAGGCTCGGTCAGAAGTCCCGGCTATATGTGATTCGGCAGGCTAGACTATTCGATAGCCGAGTCCTGGTGACGGACGCCAGTACCCAAGTAGGATTGGCGGTACGGCGTCGCCAGTACCCACTCGGGACTGACATTGAGGTGTCGGATGTTGGACTAAGGTCCTGAGAGTCTAGCAGTGGCGTCGCGCCACTCAGGCTGCACCACAGAGCCCAACGGCCACTGTCGGCTGCTCCAGACGTGGCGGCCAGGCAGAGCGTTGCTTGTCGACAATGCTAAATGCCCTTGTGCACGTTGGGTGCGGGGCTTGTGATTTATTGTAATAAACACATGCGTTAGGCCATTGAGCATTGAGAGGTCCACTCGTTTATTAACTGTCGCTACGCGAGTGACCAACAAGCACTCAAGTCAACAATATGCCCAGAAAGAAGGTGAGGGCCAGGTCATGGCTGGTCCTGAAAATGCACCCAAGGTGCCCACAACATGTCTACGTTACACCCTCGCTATCCTAGACCCTGCAGCCTGCCGGGGTGGGGCACAAAATGTAACTGGCAGCCAGGGACCATGGTGCAGGCCAAATAGCAGGTGTAAAGCTAGCTCAAAGCTAGCCCAGTCCAAAGAATGAAATAAGAAGCAAATACTTGCCAAGGTTAGGTCCATGATCGTTATTGGAGGCTTGGCTGCCACCACGGTGCTCGACAATGATGCTGAAGCCTTCAAATATATATGAAGCAGATACTGCAAAGAGGCACAAATAGCAATACAAGCACAATGTAAGCATGACAAGCTCAAGTTTCCAAGCCAGTCTAGCTCACTTGGACATGAGGTTAAGCGTTAGAAACATACGGGCAACATCCCAGCAAGCCTTGAAAAAGTTTTCAGCAACAAGGCAGTATATGTGTTAAATCAAACTACCACATTGCAACTAAGCACAGTGACTTCTACTTGCTGCTGTTTTGACGACGCAAGGCCGTTTACCTTTTCAGTGACACCACGGGAAAAGAAAGCATTACCCAGCAAACTTCCTTTAAGTTCCCCGGACATAGGCGTAATCACAACCACGACGTTGGGCATTGAAAAGAACCGGAATCATTAAGTCTGCGGGAGTTATAAGCTACGATACTCTTGACACGCTTGTTTAGAACGATGCGGCTGCGGATGACATCCGGAACCTTGTTCTTGACGTGCGCCCAGGCCGCCAGCTGCGCGGGACAGCTCAAGAAATATATATTAAAGGACGGTGACGCCCGGGAAGCACCCAGCCTTGCGGCAAAAGTAAAATATGGCTCGCGCTCGCCGTGGTTTTCGCCAGGCGTGACTGCGATATCACGACGAAAAAATGGAGACTCTTTGACCCATCTAACTGCCCAGGTCCCTCTGTTGCCCGGGTCGCCCATTAACCCAGAAGCGTACCATAACCCATACTCGCGATATCCGCAGCTACTGGGCGGAAAAAGAAATTGTAAAACCGAACTGCATACTGACCTATCATGCCATCTACGTAGCTTCCAGATTTTCTTCAACGATGCCAAAATCCGTTCATGAACAATATTTTCGACATATACAAAGCAACTGCACGTCAAAAGCAGCATCTTCGAAATGACTAGATGATGATCTAAAGTTCTGTCTTCATTCGGGGCAAAATAATGGCCTATAATAACGTTCAGGCAAGCCTCAGAACTGGAACGACCCCATAGCCGTCACTCGACAAAATACTCGATTACATTGCAACGTTCTTGCTGTAGTAGGTACTTTTCCTCGCCTCATATTTTCCAGGTACGGTCGGCCCCTGTCGACCCCGGGGGCTTGGCGCGCTCAGTACCTATCCCAGTTTCGCGCCAAAACCCACCAGGGATCCTCAGGACCAACTTTGGCGCCAAAACCGCCCCCCTGACCCCGGCCCCCCGTCTCAAACGAGGACTATGTCCTCAAATGAGGACATTTGGTTTTTGGACAGTATAATACGGTATAATACGTTATGCGCTGGTTTTTCGCGTATAATTTTTCATACGTAATACGTTTTAGCGCATAATGACGCATAATGACGCTACTCACCTTCCCCTCCCCTGAGGATAAGCAGCGGTTCCTCTCTCGTCGCAAGCGGTTGCACGACCTCACCTGGACGCTGGATGACGACCTCACCCCCGCTCAGCAACAGCGCAGCGACGCGACCTGTGGCCGGAATACCTCCGCCATAAGCAGGACCCCCAGAAGCCCAAGGTGTACTGGAGGGGCGGGGACCTGATGATCAACCACAAGATGTGGACGCCCCCAGCGGGCTAGAATAATAGCCCTAGCTTGTAACCATTGGCGTCACTGCCGCTAAGGCAGCCATGCCTAGACTGTTGCCTAGCTGTGCCAACACACCTAGTCACGTGCCGCCAACGCACGGTATGTACACAACCAGCAGCCATAGCCTTAGCCTAGTCCTAGTACAGCCATGCTACGCCCTGGCTATGTTCAGATTACTTGCCCACGCTCCTTGCTATGATATGCTCACATGGGTCTTATTGCACCCACAGTTTGCCGGATCGTTAGCCTGTCCTTTTAGCTAGCCGCGCCCGATTGCAGCTGTGGCATGCCTTTGGCATGAAGGAGACTGGGGGTCTCTGCCCTTTCTCCTGTAGTGCACACACAGGGATTAAAAGCACTTCGGTGCTCCGTGACTCCCCAACGGGAGCACGAGTTTAATTAATTAATTAATTAATTAATTAATTAATGACGTATAATACCGTATAATGCCGTATTTTCCGCGGTTTTTTTTACGTTTTGCGCGGCTATAGGATGCCAGAACGACAGGGCAACGATTTGAAGCCACAGATTTCGTATCTCTACTAAGTACTGACCCGTCTGAACTTTCACAATTCGACGCGATCTTATTTTGAAATTGTGGTGCACAGTGCGCGCACCGTGCGGAGGTGGCCATGGCGACGTGCGTTCCGTTAAAATATGGCTAATCCGGCGGGCGACAGGCGAAAAAATTAAGCCGATGGTTAAAAGTGATGTTCTATTATGATGTTTCATAGCAAGATCTGCACTATTTGCAAATTCGCTGCCTTTGTTGGTACAGATTTGCACGGGGGTCTCATCCAACAATTTGGCCGCGATGAATAATCTAGCATGTGTGCCTGCATGCGACGGTAGAACTCGATATTCGTGGGTTATTTTGATGCAGCAAGAGCCGTTTAGTAACGGACACCATGAAAATAACCTAAGCATCTTCGATCTGCGGCCATTTCCTGTCATTTCTAAAATGATTTCGTTCAGGCCTGCGCGATCCGCGGTTAATCCATCCATGGCTGGCTGGCTTTTCTTGCGCGCCTGGGTAGGAAATAATGCCGGCCGTGGTACGTTGATTTGCCGCATGTCACCGCCCAGTCTGTTTGCGCTCTTAATGAACCTGGCATGAAACTTTTTGTGCCGTTTCTGGGTTTTTCTTGCTATTTTGTTCTCCACTTGTTGCAGTTGTGCTATCAGATTTTCCGCAGCTTTCAATTAATTAATTAATTAATTAGACTCGTGCTCCCGTTGGGGAGTCACGGAGCATTAACCCCGATGGATGGATGGATGGATGGGTGCAACATTCCTACCGGTCTAATCTATCTATATTGGCTACATACTACATCTACCTAACAGCATTCTAACTACAACATCTATCTAGGCAGCCGCACGCTGCCCGAGGGGGAGCTATCTGGCGTGCCTCCCGCGGGACTGCACACGCGGGCGCTTCCCCACTGGGGGGGGCTCATTGTCCTCTATGACCTGGGCCCACTTGCCCTTGTCCATCATCTTCTTCCAAATCACGGAGAGGCCGAGGCCCCCCATATCCTCTACTAGCTGTTCCTTGAAGGTGCGGGCCTTGCGGCGTCTAACATCACTAGCTAGGCCCAGCCCACGTCAGGAGGTGCCGGCCAGGCTGGGCTGGTCGTAGTCCTGCGGGGGGGCCACGTGAGGTGTCTACCTGGTTGGTGCGAGCTAGGTGCCCTACAAGCTGCAGGCGGCGTTGCTTAATGGTGCTGGTGATATAGGGCATGCCCTGGTACAGGTCCTCATTGTGGACATGAGCAGCATATCCTACTCTGAAAATGGAACGCAGCATGCTAGTGACCGGACCGTCCAGCTTGCGGGCCAGGTCGGCGGTGAGGGTCCACGTCTCGGCGCCATACGTGAGAACAGGAAGGACAAGGACCTTGAACAGGTCCTGTTTCTCGATCTTGCCCAGGGGCTTGCGCCACAGGGCCCGGTACTGACGTAAAGCGTGCCAGGCGAGGGAGATGCGATGGTCCACATCAACCTCGCAGCTGGGGAGCAGGCTGCCCAGCAGCTTAACGCGGTCCCGATACGGGCATTACAATTCGTTCAAGTGGCCCGCCGGAGCGGCTGTACAATTTTTCCCAGTGAGCGCGCTGCCAAGTGTACTTGTGGGCAAATTTTTAGGTGCCCCGTCACTTCGAGGTACTAAAAATTAGGCTACGGTACGAATTCAGCGAATTTCAGCGAATTTTCAGTCGAACCAAAGGAAGTGACGGCAACTACCAAAAAGTTTCCGTTACGAATTTTCAGCCCAACACTCGCGCAAAACGAAGTGACGGCAACTACCAAAAAGTTTCCGTTACGAATTTTCACTCCCACACGTTTGCACAAGAGGAAGTGACGGCAACTACCAAAAAGTTTCCGTTACGAATTTTCAGTCCCACACTTCGCGCAAATTTTAGTAGGGCTGCACGCAAGCTACCTTTCAAAATTTTGCGCTAGTATGGAACGCATTTCATTCGTCTGGAGGAACGCTGCCCGCCAACTACCCCCGTTCAGAATGTTCCGCCGAAATTTACTTGAGATTTGGAAATCTGAACGTGCGCGCAAATTTTAGTAGGGCTGCACGCAAGCTACCTTTCAAAATTTTGCGCAAGTATGGAACGCAATTCATTCGTCCGGAGGAATGCTGCTCGTCAACTGCCCCCGTTCAGAAAGTTGCGCCGAACTTTACTTGAGATTTGGAAATCTGAACGTGCGGTTGGAGTTTCGCGGGGAAACCCAAGTTCCCGAGTAATTCACCAATGACGCGCTTCGAACACTTGCCCGCTAAAACCTAAGCAGCCGCTCCGGCTGGCCACTTAAACGAAACGGGATGGACTTGAGAGCCGTCTAGGAGATAGAGGGGCGGCGGTGAGTTAGTGGTGAGCCCCACCGCCAGGGCCTCTGTCTTCTTGCTGACCTCAAGCCCCACTGCACGGGCCTCGAGAGCCAGGCAGTCAAGCCATGTCTGCACGTGCTCAGTGTCCTCGAAGAGGGTGGTGTCGTCTGCATAAATGATGTCTGCTAGCCGAATCTCCGTGTCCGCACCGCCAATGATGCCAGAATTTGTTAGCAACCTGCACTCCTGGTTCCCTGCCCACGATGCGGGCAAATCGCTTGCGCGCCTGAATCATTACATATTCGACAACAATAATGAACAGGTAGGGCGACAGCACGCAGCCCTGCCACACACCCTTCTGTAAAGGGCATGGGGGCGTGGTCCCGTAAGAAGTGCGCACCGAAGTGGTGGACCCTTCATACAGGTTGCGGATGACAGCAATCAGGGGGCGGGGAATCCGGAACAACTCGAGGATGTCCCAAAGCGCAGGCCAGAAAACCGAATCGAAGGCTTTGATGAAGTCCACCAGCACAAGGTGCAAAGGGGACTCACCAGGCTGAAGGCGTTGCAGTTCCTCCACCAGTCGGCGAGTAGCGAAGAGCGCCTGTACTGTGTTGCGACCTGAGCGAAAGCCGTGCTGAGTCTCGCTGAGGTGACCGTCCAGGGCCGTGCGCAGGCGGTTCAGGATGAGCCGCATAAGAAGCTTGAGGGGGGCACTTTGAATGCACACCCCTCTGTAGTTGCCGGGGTCGGCAGGCGACCCCTTGTTCTTGTACAGCATCGTGCGAAAACTGTGTTGCCAGGCCGCTGGAGGTGGTTGCGACGACAGCAGAAGGCGGTTGCAGATGTCCCGGAAAAGCAGCATAACACCAGTGTCCTCGAATTCGGCTGCTAGTTTTACAACTGCGGCCGGAATCTCGTCAGAGCCGGTGGCTGCGTCATAACGCAGGCGCTGGACCGCCTCCGTGACCTCGCGAGAGGTGAAAGGAGGCATGTCAGACGGGTCGCCAAGTGGGCCGACCAGCGGGGGGACTAGGTAGTCCGCAGCTTTCAATGGTTTTCCTAGGCAGCTTTCAATGGTTTTCCTTACGCTGCGTATGCCATGCTTCCTAAAGCTACCCAGAATTGATCGGGCAGTTATCTGGCTTTGCTACGCTTCCTGTATGGAGGTTTTCACACGGTAGACATTCTATATCGCGTAGTCAAGGACCCTAGCTGCCTGGGAGCGGCATCACCGTTGCAAGGAGCTGGCGAGCTCATAGACGCCTGTCATGCTCTTCAGCCTGCTGGAAAACAAGGTTGTTGTATGGAAGGTGAGAATATGTGAGTTACTTATCACATCCCCACCTGTTTAGCCTCCGTGGTCCCCCAACGGGGACACGAGATTAATTAATATTAATTAATTAATTCAGTTAATTAATTAATTAATGCACACCACGAGTCACACACCTGTAGTCACATGCAGCTCAGTATATTCACATAGCATCGCACCATGCAAACATACTACATGCATTAATTGTATACTACTGTAGTATTTGCGTGCATGCACAGCCACATATATATATTAAAATATATAATTACTTGCATCAAAGTGAAGGCACCCAAGTAAACATAACCAATATAAAGCCACATATATACACACATACACACAATTATGCATGCGCAGGTTTACATTCTCAGTATTACATGCAATACATCGATCGTGTCCACAATGTCCACCGTACAGAGTATAGCCGAGGGTAGGGCAACCTTGGATTATGTCCAAAACAGTGTTAAAAACATGTGGATTGATGGTGGGTGTCTTAAAATGTGTAAAATCAGAGTATTCTGAGTGTGTCCGTACGATAACGTATAATATCGTATTATACCGTATCATACCGTATTATACATTATACTCCACCGTGACCGTATAACGCGTATAACGTACGATCTCACTCTGGGCCCAGTCGACACGCCGGCGACCCCAGCCAGGACGGAGACGACGCATATCCGTCCTGAAAGAAAGCCTCCATGCGTTGACAAGCATTAACCCCAATCGCCACCCCCCCCCCCCCCCCCCACCCCCACCCCCACCTCCAGCACTACCCTTCTCCACCCCCACCCCCACCCCCACCCCCCCGCTAATAGGGCAACGGCCCATTCTTGGTATTGCAAGTTTTAACGTGCGCACCCTCCCTGCAGATCCTTCTACGAGCGGCCCGGCACCCCAGCACGCCAACGCGTCGACGAGCTGATCGCCCAGGTGTGCGCCGACAACAAGATCGCTGTCCTTGGTGTCCAGGAGCACCGACGCACCGTTGACCCTCAGCACGCGGTCAACGGTCTGCTGGTCGACGACCTGCGGGCAGGCTGGCGGTTCCACTATGGTGGCGGCGACGCGCCGGGCCAAGGTGGTGTGGGCCTCTTGTGCTCTCCGGCAGCATCAGAGCAGCTCCAGTCCATCGTGCTGCGGTACCCGCGTGTGCTAGTGGCCACTTTTTCGGCCACTGAGGGCCATTCACACCACACGCTAACCGTTATCGTGGGATATGCACCACATGCGGGTCGGGCTCAGGCGGAAGGTGAGGCCTTCTTCGACGCCCTCAAGGAGGAGGAGGCCAACATCCCAGCTCGGCACTTCCTGGTTATGCTGCTCGACGCCAACGCCACGCTGCCAGTTGGCACTGGGGGCGCTCAGTATTCCCCAACCAACACGACAGCCAACGGTAACACGCCTTTATTTGCGAATCTGCTGGCAGAATCTGCGCTGGTTGCATGCAATGCTTCTTTCGCACGCCCCGCTGAGCAGCTGGCCACCTTTTTTGGGCCGTCGGATCGGGTGGTGTGCCTTGATTATGTCTGCGTACGTCGGGCTCAGCGCCCCTCAGTTGTCGATGCTCGCGTCCTGCAAGATTCTGTCAGCACGGTGGAATCTGATCATCGTCTCGTGCTCGCTCGCATCAGATTGCGGTTTCCTGGGGTGAAACCGTCGCGACAGCTGGCACCTCAGCCAGATCTGAAAGTGCTCCGGATTGTGCTGAAGGATGCCGACAAGATGTCAGCAGAAGAGCAGGCCGCTATGTCGCACAGGGATGATTTCCTGGCCGTATTCGACGCCGGGGGCAGCCGACAGCAGTTACACGCCATTCCGCCGCCGGGGATATTTCAGTGATCCTCCGTGGTGTCGCCGCCAAGTATCGCCTGGCTGCCCGCACCCTCCCCACCTTGCCTCCGCGTCGGCAGCTTGCTGTCCACCGTCACGCACCGACAGTGGTCGCCGCCAGGCAGATGCTCCGCCGCAACAGAGATCCGATCGCCAAACCTGGGCTGCAAGCAGCTCTGAGGGCCGCCTACGAGCAGGCTGAGAAGGCAGATGCTCAGCAGATGGTCAAGGACCTGCGCAGCTGCCAGCAGAAGCACGACGGCAAGGGGGCCTGGTTCTGGTACAAGCGCCTCGGGCACCCGGACGGCCTCGGCCGGCCCCACCGCCACGACGTCCCCGGCGCCCCAGCCAAGCGGCTTCGTACCTGGGCCACGGCCACGGCCGAGGTCGTGGGGACAGCTGCGCCGCCCCCACCCCTGCTCCCAGCCGCCGCCGCCCGCCCGGCCGCCCTGGCCGGCCCCGCAGGGCCCCCGGCCCCGCCTAGGTCAGCGGCGGACTACCTAGTCCCCCCGCTGGTCGGCCCACTTGGCGACCCGTCTGACATGCCTCCTTTCACCTCTCGCGAGGTCACGGAGGCGGTCCAGCGCCTGCGTTATGACGCAGCCACCGGCTCTGACGAGATTCCGGCCGCAGTTGTAAAACTTGCAGCCGAATTCGAGGACACAGGTGTTATGCTGCTCTTCCGGGACATCTGCAACCGCCTTCTGCTGTCGTCGCAACCACCTCCAGCGGCCTGGCAACACAGTTTTCGCACGATGCTGTACAAGAACAAGGGGTCGCCTGCCGACCCCGGCAACTACAGAGGGGTGTGCATTCAAAGTGCCCCCCTCAAGCTTCTTATGCGGCTCATCCTGAACCGCCTGCGCACGGCCCTGGACGGTCACCTCAGCGAGACTCAGCACGGCTTCCGTTCAGGTCGCAACACAGTACAGGCGCTCTTCGCTACTCGCCGACTGGTGGAGGAACTGCAACGCCTTCAGCCTGGTGAGTCCCCTTTGCACCTTGTGCTGGTGGACTTCATCAAAGCCTTCGATTCGGTTTTCTGGCCTGCGCTTTGGGACATCCTCGAGTTGTTCCGGATCCCCCGCCCCCTGATTGCTGTCATCCGCAACCTGTATGAAGGGTCCACCACTTCGGTGCGCACTTCTTACGGGACCACGCCCCCATGCCCTTTACAGAAGGGTGTGTGGCAGGGCTGCGTGCTGTCGCCCTACCTGTTCATTATTGTTGTCGAATACGTAATGATTCAGGCGCGCAAGCGATTTGCCCGCATCGTGGGCAGGGAACCAGGAGTGCAGGTTGCTAACAAATTCTGGCATGGCGGTGCGGACACGGAGATTCGGCTAGCAGACATCATTTACGCAGACGACACCACCCTCTTCGAGGACACTGAGCACGTGCAGACATGGCTTGACTGCCTGGCTCTCGAGGCCCGTGCAGTGGGGCTTGAGGTCAGCAAGAAGACAGAGGCCCTGGCGGTTGGGCTCACCAACTCACCGCCGCCCCTCTATCTCCTAGACGGCTCTCGAGTCCTGTATCGGGACCGCGTTAAGCTGCTGGGCAGCCTGCTCCCTAGCTGCGAGGTTGATGTGGACCATCGCATCTCCCTCGCCTGGCACGCTTTACGCCAGTACCGGGCCCTGTGGCGCAAGCCCCTGGGCAGGATCGAGAAACAGGACCTGTTCAAGGTCCTCGTCCTTCCTGTTCTCACGTATGGCGCCGAGACGTGGACCCTCACCGCCGACCTGGCCCGCAAGCTGGACGGCGCGGTCACCAGCATGCTGCGTTCCATTTTCAGAGTAGGATATGCTGCTCATGTCCGCAATGAGGACCTGTACCAGGGCATGCCCTATATCACCAGCACCATTAAGCAACGCCGCCTGCAGCTCGTAGGGCACCTAGCTCGCACCAACCAGGTAGACACCTCACGCGGCCCCCCCGCAGGACTGCGACCACTGAGCCCAGCCTGGCCGGCACCTCCTGACATGGGCTGGGCCCAGTGATGTTAGACGCCGCAAGGCCCGCACCTTCAAAGAACAGCTAGTATAGAGGACCTGGGGGGCCTCGGCCTCTCCGTGATTTGGAAGAAGATGATGGACAAGGGCAAGTGGGCCCAGGTCATAGAGGACAACGAGCCCCCCCCAGTGGGGAAGCGCCCGCGTGTGCAATCCCGCGGGAGGCATGCCAGATAGCTCCCCTAGGGCAGCGTGCGGCTGCCTAGATAGATGTTGTAGTTAGAATGTTGTTAGATAGATGTAGTATGTAGCCAATGTAGATAGATTAGACCGGTAGGCATGTTGGCACCCATCCATCCATCGGGGTTAATGCTCCGTGACTCCCCAACGGGAGCACGAGTCTAATTAATTAATTAATTAATCGAGATCAGCCAAGCGTATATTCTGATTTGGCACGCCGCACTGATTCTGATTTGGCACGCCCACTGAGGACTTATGCTCACGTGACGCAGTCACGTGTCTATTAATTAATTAATTAATGCCGGAGAAATGTCGAGGTGATGATTCCACAGCACGTGGTTTGGTTACCACAACCTTTGCAGACACAACTAAGAAAGTAATATCCTTGACAACTTCTGTGGAACTGAAAGTGGTCAGCGAGCAATCTTGAGGCTTTTGAGAATGGATGAATAAAGCTTAACCTTATTATACCATGTTAGATTAAATCACAACCAACGTTCCAGCAATGGCGACCCATACGTCCTGATATCAACGTGCATGTCGAGCAAGCTCCGACGTTAGCCTGAAACGGACCGATCAGGTTACAGCATCACAAGGTAAGATTCTTTCGCCCCTCTACTTGACACGTAACAGAACAACACACAAACCAGCCTGGCAGAATCCAGACGCGGAATCACCGAATCTTGATAAGCACTGGACTCCTAAAGGATCATTGAAGACTTGGCAGAACCGACCAACAACCCCACGTGGATCAGGCCACGACCAATGAGGGTCCAAACAAGTCAGTTGACAACGTCCAGGTCTCCAATATCTCTCACGTGGGAAACCTCATAACTTGCTCAATACTTGTCCAAAAGACCTCAAATAAGATCCAAACTAACAAAACTCAGGATGTAACAACAAGTAAGATTTGGTCGTTACAGTAGCTAAATGCCACATACTGGTGACAATCAATGGTGGCTGTGCACCTAAAATGGGAATGTGTGAATAATGTATGGCAATGATCCACATTATTACTAGTGGGTGTCTGCTGCGACACAGCTCTTCATATGCTGTGTCATACCCACCATTCATTTATCTTTGCAAACTGTTGAATGGGCTCATACGGAACTCATCAATGAACAAAAAACTGGGCAACGAGGCATGCTCTTGTAGCTGCCTTTTGAAGACCAAAATTGTAGCTGCCTTTTGAAGACCAAAATTTATCTGCGCATTTTGCCTTGCAAAATGTCTGTGGAAGGGGCCATGATGGCGAAATGCAGCTTCTTAGTACCTCCGCAGGTCTTTCCTGAAACCAGCCTGCAAGAATAGACACTGTAGACCAGCTAATGCCAACCGGCAGCATGCATCTCTCTTTTTAGCCCGCAGCACAATCCCGGAGGTTCTCCCAATACTTGATGTTGGCGGTCATTTCCTCCAGAATGGGCTGCGAGTCGGGAAAATTTGCGACCCAAGCTTGGAACAGTGGGAGGGCTATGAAATGGAAGAAGCCAAGCTGGGTGTGTAAAGGGGAAACCAAATGGCAATCATCGGAATGGTCATGGAATGGTCGGGTAAAATACCCCCTCAGAATCAGGAAGGGCAGGAGAATACGACAAAAAGGGGCATCGATCCAATAATTTGCAAGCAAAACCAGACACTCTGCATCTAATCTGATTTTGTTGAGGCTATAGATACTGTAGATATTGTAAACATAGCTCGGCCAGTCTACGTGCATTTAATTAATTGCGGTTCAAGCCGTGGGGCCTGCAACCCAGCCAAGAGAAGTATGATAGGCTGACCGCGGTTTGGCAATTACACCTGTACACACTCTAGATAGACTGCCCGACACTAGCACCGCCATCCATCCCATCCTATTTTTAATTGTATTTAATATGTTGATTAATCAATACATCCTGTGCAGATCCGGCATTCTCCATAAGGAACCAGAACAGAACATAATACACTTAATAAAACAGCAGATTCTCTTCTTGGCGACCTCCTGAAAGGTGCTTTCTTGCTTTACTCGTGCTAGGAACCTTGGCTTCCATCAAACCAGTGACGCGTGATTTTAGTTGCCTGACTTAAGACATGAAACACGTGCTTCCAGCAACTAGCCTTACCATGGGGCGTGCCAGGGCAACACTCAATACTTCTTTACAAGATTCAATATGCAAGCCGCTTCCACAGACTTCTCCACACACAAAATTATAACCATACGGCAACTCGCAAATACATACTGCTACCCTCCAGTAAACCTTTGCTAGAAAGCTTCCAGAAACTCGGGAAAAAGGATTGTATGATCAGGCTCCACAGATATTTCACAGAGATGTCCAGCCTGCATCCTGCATCTGTCGTTCTTGACTGGCATAAGCAGGAGGAAACCTTGGCGATTGCTGGAAAAACACACAAAACACTTCTTCACGGATTGCTTGGCTATCCTGAAGACCACATTGCTGTCCAACCTTCCTTTCTCAATCAACTGACAGTCACATGTGAAGGGCTCATCCACTGGTTGACAAGTGAAGGAAAGAAGAAAGCTGGAAGTCATCTCCCGTTACTTTCAACCCCACACAGTGCAGGCATTCATGGTCTGGAATGTAGGAGCAAATTCTCTCAGTCCATCGGACACCTATGCAGCAGTAAAGACATGCATGGCCCACCTAAACAAAGTACCTGGCTCTTGGCGAGGTTGTTGTTCTCCCGGTCCATGAAGGGCGACACCTGTAACCCTGCCGCCCGCTCCCTGTCCCCCTGCAGGTAGAATTCCTCGGTGATCGCGTCGGTCCACTTCTTGTGGATGTCCAGCTTCTTGGCCGAGTGGCCGATGTCGGCCACCTTGAGCGCAACCTTCATCAGCAGCAGCCGGTCGACCTCGTTGGACTTGCTCAGCGGAGACCCCTTGTCCTTGGTGCGCGCCTTGAAGGCCTCCACTAGCTCAAAATGGCGCTTGCTGGGCGGTTCATATACAGAGTGGTAATGTGTGGCATTGCAGCAGGGGAGATGCCATGGATAGAATGCTTGGTTAGCTAGAGCAAGTCAAGCAAAGAGGGAAGTATCTGTGAAAGACGCTACGCAAAATCATGAATTGTTTAAGATGTCGAGTATAAAACGTAATACTTTTTACTAGTACTAGAAGTAAAATAATCTTACTATGGTAGTATTATAATACCACTATATTTGATATTATATTAAGTTACCATACAACAACACTTCAGGTAGTATGGTGGTGGTGGTGGTGGTGGTGGTGGTGGTGGTGGTGGTGGTGGTGGTGGTGGTGGTGGTGGTGGTGGTGGTGGTGGTGGTGATGGTGGTGGTGGTGGTGATGGTGGTGGTGGTGGTGGTGGTGGTGGTGGTGGTGGTGGTGGTGGTGGTGGTGGTGGTGGTGGTGGTGGTGGTGGTGGTGGTGGTGGTGGTGGTGGTGGTGGTGGTGGTGGTGGTGGTGGTGATGGTGGCATATGCTGTGTCTCTTCTCCCTTCTGGCTTTTCCTGAGTTGCGCTTTGCTTACATTGCCGTTCTGGATGAAGTAAAATTGTAATTACTAAATGATTCACAATGACATATGTATTCAGCACTAAACATCTGTGGAATTGCCAGCGGCAAAACAAGTGAACTGCAAAAGCAGGACGGACCCAGCATTACATCTGTGGAATTGAGAGCGGCAACACAAGCGAAGTGCAAAAGCAGGAAGATTTCTATATGGATGTGATATAACTGCTCAAATGAATGAGGCATGGAGACTTGTATTACGAACATATAAGATCAGTAGTACCGAGGCTCAGAATGGGTCAATCCAATCATTGCTTTATCCCAGGCCAGTCATGAGGACCTGGACTTGTAATATCCCTCAAGCAGCGAGGGAGGGCGGGTGGGAGCTGCAAAGGGGCCTGGTTGTGGTGCTGCCACAACCCTAAGTGGCCGGACCGCCTTGGGGTGGCGCGCGCCAGCCCACTGACCAAAAGGCCAGTGGCACCGTGGCGCGCGCCAGCCCACTGACCAAAAGGCCAGTGGCACCGTGGCGCGCGCCAGCCCACTGACCAAAAGGCCAGTGGCGCCGCGCCACCCCCACTCCACACTACCCCCCCCTCACTTCTAGTCGGGCTGTCTACTGCGGCCGCCCCGCCCCCTTTGAGTATGCCGCAAGTCATAGATAATACGAGCGTGAGCTCACAGATCGTGAGCGATGGAAGAACCCGAAGTGAGCAAAATCCCCAACAGGCCACACCTAAATGCACTCAGCGCACTAACGCCTAGAAGCTGCGAGACGTGGACAACTGTGCACTACAGTGTCATGAAGCCATGTCGCCCTAACTATCACATGGCCTGTCCGCGGGTAACGCACTGCCAATACCGACAGGTTGACCACTATGCTATAGGGCACGCTATGGTACTGTACTGACAGTCCACATGACAACTCAGTACCGTACGGGTACCGAGGTGTCCCGCTCAGCCGGTGGGCAATACACGGCGTGCAGGCCCGAACCATGGGTCAGCCTAGAGATACCACTGACCATCTCGGCTATCAAACTGGAAGGACCCAAAACAAAATTTACTACAGTGCAGAGCCTGCATGAGATACTAATAATGATGATTGTAACGAGGATGACCATGATAATAACAACAATGTTGATGCAAGTCGCAGCGTGAGAGTGTCGTTTGGAAATATAGCTGCATCCGCCACCCCATCCGAAGACGATCTGTGGGAGAAACGGGGTACCAAAAGGCCATTCGTGCATATGCCGCAATATGACTCTGCCGATGCTGACATACCAGTTTAACTTTGAGGCACAACCAGTCTAACCTAATGGCAATATTAAATATTGCCTCTAATAATGTCGAAATACAGCCTCTAAGCATTTATCTAGTAGTATGTTCACAACTTTTAATCACGAAGCCGCTACCCTAGTTTGTTGGGTTTACTAGTCAGATGGGAACACTAAAGCATAGACAGTGTAGATGGTTTACTTGTAAGCAGGTGATGCAGCCCAGGGGCAAATCAGCAGCTGCGACTTTTTCATAGGAGGACAAAATTTTAAGAGGCAAGCTTGGAAGTGAGCCATCATCTCATCCCTGTAATAATTGCAGACGCACTTGGTCAAAGGCAAGCACTCAGCACTCATAGGGCAAGGAACTGGACGACGGGTCACATCAGGGTCAGTACGTAACACTCTTAAGTGGCTGCTAAGTAATACTAGTAGGTGGCAGGTTGAATAGGTATACGTGGATTGCGTACAGGATGGTCGATAGCAACCGTGCTGCATTCAACGGCCATTAAAAAAAAAGGGATCTGATCTGCTCTGATTAGCTTGCTCGACGCTCGTCCCAATTAAGGTGACAGTCCCGGCGCGAATTTTTTGGTGCCAAAAAATTCGCGGTACCCGTCCGTACCGTAAAAAAGTGGTGCCGGGTGGGCGCACCCCTAGCGGAGCTGGCCATGGCTACGTGCTTTCAGGCAAAACTAGACAGAGCCAGCATGCGGAATGCACAAAAAGTGTGCGAATCTTAAAGACGATGAGTCAATGATGAGCAAGCATGCGGATTGCGGAATGGAGAAAACGTGCACGAATCTTAGAGAGGATGAGTTTATGATGTTATCAAGTAGCGGAGTTTGTTCGTTTTGCAAGTACGTCAATGATATTATTGATCATGACCATCGGCATGGGGGTTCAATCTGAAACTTTCGTCGCGAGGAATAAATTAGAATGCATGCTAGCGGCGGTGTTTGTCAGGTTTTATGGGCTTCAATCAGCGTCAAGGATGAGTTTATACTGCTATTAGTAAAGCCTTATGAAATTTGCTGGGTTTTGGAAAGATCTCCGTCATTATTGGTAAGACACTCTTCAGGCTCCCAGGATGCGTGTCTTATCTTTTTATGGAAGGGTGGCCTGTCTTGCGCCGCTGGGCGAAGGACAATGCCGGTAATGGTACGATACTGTGCGTCATCTTATAGATATTTTGCTTCTTTTATGGGTAATCACCGTAAGTTTTCGCCTTAAATTCGGGCAGTTAGCGCCATGTAGCTTGCCATTCCGTGCTCGCCAGATTCCTGGCAGCTTTCTGTGATTTCTTCTACGTTTCACGGCTGGAACGTGCAAGGCGGGAGCCATGGCCATGTATGCAAGTTATCAGGTATTTGTCACGTGGTTTCTTGGAAGGACTTCACCAAAATGCACTCAGTCTTGTGTGAGTAATGATGCAACCTTTCTTAGCAGCGGCTACCCTGTACAATCTGAAAGTTGTTTCTTAGCGAATGACTGTGTTGGAAAGGAAGGAGACAGGGGTTGTTCTGCAAGGCATACTGCATGGGTGGCACTGAATGTAGGTAGGGATTATCATTGTTTTGTTGGCCCTTCTCCCACTGAATTATTCGAGACTGCCCTATCATATGCTAGCAAGGCAAGGTAACCATGGTTAGAAGCCCTGGCACATAGCATGTATGAGGATACATGTGCTTTGGACCGTCTGTTGTCCCCGTTGGTTGGGCAGTTTGTGGATAGGGCTTTCTAGGGTGTCTTTGCATTGGACAGCTTGGTTTTGGTATTATGCTCACACCATAATCCTGGAATATGCATTTGAAGTGTTGGCTAAGCATGAAGAGCTACCTGCCTTGGTGCTGTGCACACACCCGTGCGCTTGGCCATGCCGAGGGAAGGCAAGGGCACATGAGGTACCCAGCCACCTCCTTGGACGTTGTTGTCAAGTCGGGCATGGTCTGGGGCCTCTTGGATGGAATAGAAACGCCGTAGTGTGTTTAGATACATACATACTCACTAGAGCCTTCCAAGTAGTGCACCGGCAAGTGGCCAACTGCCAAATGTCATTTCTTCCACGATTGTACTCAGAATGACCTCAAACTTTGACAGTATAGCTGTTTGCCCACATTTAGTATTTGATTTTGTAGGGCCAAGGCCAAGTGATGTGTGATTTATTTGTTAGATATTTTTTCTTGCTCAGCAGACAAGGACGTCTTTTGGGGCCTGGGGTGAAATTAATTACATACAGTCTCATGTAATACTCTCTTCTTCTTTCTTAATCTTTTGGGGTTCCCATCATGGGTGGGAAATTTTAGAACTGGGGACATTGATTTGAAACATACAAAATGATGGCCCCCTTGTCCTAGGCAAAATGTGTCATAAATAGCGCTTTTTGCTATCTTTAGCTCAATGCTGGCGTACAATTGTGTATGTATATCACCCTCAATAAGTGGTGGGATGGACCCCCATACATCCTATTTACCAGCCAAAATAATCTCTTGGGTACCCCCAGGTCAGCGGTGCATGTTATTAAAAGATATGTATGCTTTCAGGGGGGCTGGTGCCCATGGGACCCTCACCTTAACGTCATTGTTGGGAAACAGACTCACAGGTCGGACGCCAGCGCTAGCTTGACCAATCTGATTGGTATACGCGTTAGGTATAATAATTAGGCACTGTACCAGTAGATCTTGGGGAAACTCACAGGTCGGACGCCAGCACAATCTCGATGACAATGCGCCGCAAGTATTTGAAGTCGTCCTTGTTTAGCCCCTCCAGAATGTTTAGATCCACCTCCGCCATCAGGAAAAAGGCCTCCGAGACATGGTAGTTCTCCAGTACAGCGAGGTCGTTGTAACGTAGCGCCAGGTCATCCGAGGACTTGACCACAAAGTCGTTATTCAGCCCCGGGTGCCGGAAATCATGCACCAGCGCCGCAGTGATGACTGCTAGCATGTCCAACCGGGTCAGGTACGCGCCCACCCCCGAGGCTTTGAGCAGGTGGAACAGGCTGTTGGTCACATCCGCGATGTGCGTGCTGTTGTGGTAGCTGTTCGATGGCATTCCTTCATCCAGTGCGGACAAGAATTTCACCAACTTATTCATGGGCAGGTGGAACTGTCTCACAAGTGACATGCGCCGGAGTACCTCCAGTCCCATCCACAGTATCGGCTGCCCCGCGCTCACCTCCAGCAGCGCCCACGAGTCAAAGTTCCACTCGCCCGCCCGATCAAGCATTGCCCGGAGCTGTCTGTGCATTCTCTTATGCCCGCCGTTTGTATCCGGTGCGTCCGGGGGAGCGCCCATCTGTTGCAGGGCATGCTCGCTGGCTGCACTACTGACAGTTCCTGGCATGGCCTTGTCCGCTGAGGGCATCCCCCCCTCCTGGTCCCATTCCAGCAGTAGTGGTTCCTGCCTTATTGGGTTTGGTGCTGAGAGGCCCACCACGTCACACACCGTGTTCTGGATCTCTCCGAAGGAGAGGCTGGGCTGGAAAGTTGATTCATCACTGTTGAGGTGGCTGCTGCCGGAGCCGCTGCTGCCATCCGCAGTAATCCAATGCATGGCGTCGCCGCGCGACAAGGCCAGACGTGCGCCGGTCGCGCTGGGCAGCCGCATCACGGTGGAGCGCAACCACAAGGTTACGTCATCGTCCAGCACCTGCAGAATTAAAGCGCGAGGAAGCAGAAAACATAAGAAGTTGTTGATTGGTGGTGCATTATAATGACATATAGGTACAGTCATTCATGCCTTAAGTTGGGTTGGCTTAAGTTGTGTTCACGCCTTAAGTTGGGTCGCATAGGATTTCGGCATTCTGAGGTTCAAAGGAGTTCAGAATAGTGCACTTCAGTTCAAATTAGTACAATTTAGTAGAGCCATTCACGCCTTCAGTTGGGTTCATGCCTTAAAGTTGGGTTGACCCCTCGAAAACCTCAAACCCAACTTAGGCGTGAATGACTGTACATAAAAGGTTGTGCAGTCATGTCGTCGTCCAGCACCTAGCTGGCCGATGCAATAAAAGGGGGAAGAAAAGATACAGGAAGAGAGCCTGGCCAAAGCAATGCATGGGGCAAGAAAGAAGGGAAAGAAGGAAGGCCTGGCCAAAGGGATGCACCGTGTTGGTCTGTACGGCTGTGCGGGTATTTTTTCGATTTGGAAAATACGGCAATATACGGGGTATTTTTTCGGTGGGCCAAAGTAGGGCAAAAAGTACTGGAAAAAATACGGGGTATTTTCCAGGTTAGGGCTAGGAAATACGGGGTATTCTTGAGGATTATGCAAAAAATACGGGGTATTTTCAGGGTGTGTCAGTTGTCTCCCTGTAGACATTATATGTTGCACTTCCTATGTCATTCATTCATTAGCATAATGCTTGTGGCTTACCTGTTACCACTTGCAACCACACACATACAAGCATTATACTTGTGTTGTGGGGATGCAATTACTGTCCACAAATTAAACTAGCTTTCATTTATTGTCATGCTCTTGTACGAGGTGCTGGCGGCGGTGAAACGGAATGCAGTATTCTCGTGGAACAATGAGGGCTGCGCATGACGGGGGTCCTGGAGGCTCAGGTGGGAAATGCACTGCGTAATCTTTGTCTGTACCGGCTTGCTAAAGCCAGACGGCCCGGCACCAGCGGCACTGGCAGGCAGCTGCCAGCAGCTGGGCAGCGCAGGCAAGATAGTGGCATCGAGCTAGCGCTCTGCCTTCGACAGCTTCCTTTTCAGCCGAGCTGTCTCAGCCTCCTG
The DNA here is from genome assembly GCA_009746045.1 of Mesostigma viride. Lineage (NCBI taxonomy): Eukaryota > Viridiplantae > Streptophyta > Mesostigmatophyceae > Mesostigmatales > Mesostigmataceae > Mesostigma > Mesostigma viride. Next base: position 53,868 of record RPFO01000377.1, on the reverse strand, counting down.
AAGCCTCCGGCCCAATTCTTAAGGCTTCCCTTACTCCTTTATTGGGGGAATCCCGATTGCAAAACTTGGCTCCCTTCTTCGTGCTATTGCCGAGATGCAGTGACCGACTGTCAGCCCGATCCCTGCTGATCATGAAGTTGCCATTATGGATGCCAAACTTGTAAGTGCACAGCTTGCAAAACCTTTGGCCGCCTACAACCTCCTGCCCATCAACGCCCATTTCCACATCGTCCTTCAGCACCAGGTACCTATACTCCTTCCCTTATTTTTCGTATCCATTTCTAGGCGACACCATGGTTGCCTTCGAGGCTTGACAGCTCATGTGTGCTGTCGATCCCGGCTTACAAATCACTTGGTTGGGGTCACGTTCACTTCTTTTTTCGGGGAAATGGGTATATTTAAGATCCAATTATAGACCCGAGAGGTGAAATGGGAAATGAGTATCAGCAAATCCGTACCCTTTCGTTTTCGCTCTCGCCATCCGGGGGGGGCTCCGCCCCCCCCGGATGGTGGCGATTAAAAAAAAAAAAAAAAATCCCATTAGGATTTCTTATACAGTTATATAATTTATCCTAAACTCTGAAGCCTTGCCATAGGCCCCTAGTGGGCTGCTTGTGCCCTGATTCTCATACCGGGGTATACGCAGCCGGCAGCCGGCAGCCCTACTAAGACACGCGACGATGATAACTTAGCATGCATACAAGCATGTGCACATGGTAACAATAGGAGGCTACAAAAAATAGTACGCATTGCCGGTAGGCAGTGTATAGCTCTCACATTGGCTCACCCATACATGGCGCGGCCTGACTAAGTAAGTTATTAAACATGATGCCGCCTGTTTGCATGCACCCTACACCCATAGGCCATTGGAAGTTGGAAAACCTACCTCAGGAGACCCGGGTTCCTCTTTAAAAACGAGGACCAGGTTCTTCGTCACCGCTAGCTAGTGCCATCTTGGCTTTCTTTGTATGTTGGTTCCCAGTTTTACCGCCGGGCCGGCGCAGCTTCCTGTCCGTCCATTTCACATGCGCTCGCTCGAACCCATTCATCTTCTCAAAGTGGCTGAACGAGAGCGGAACACCACCACCATGGATTTCAGGCTGTGCGTGCGCTGAGCCACCTGCATCGCCCTCCTCTACGGCACCCTCATCCACATTCCTCGTATCAGTGTCGTCCCCTTCTAACTCGATGCCTGCCTGCGCCTGGTCTGTAACGACCGTGCCCAAAGCCCGCCGACCGCTTGCACTGCCGGCCAAGGTTAAAATGCCACCGCCTCGTGAGAAATGGTCTTTGAATTTGTAGCCCAGGGGAATCGGGGGCTCTTTCTTCTTTGTCATGATTCGCTTCTCTAGCGCACTATCTAATAAT
>RPFO01000377.1:0-45000 GCA_009746045.1 Mesostigma viride | reverse complement strand
CGCCCTGGCTGATTGGGTGCCAGGGTAAGTTCGTTGATCACCGAGTCACATGCCTCTGGTGGGATGACACCAAGCATTACAAAGTGCATTAAAGCCCCATGTACACAATCAGTGGGATCATGGAGGATGGTAGCTGCGGTAAACCACCGTTAACGTACTGCCAACATGAGCCCCACTTGCGACTACGCCCCGCTACTAGGTATCCCAAGATAGCCAGGGTGGGCAGATTGGGGTTGTAATTCCAGCAAAGCGGTGCCAATCAAATGAGGTGCGCCACCAGAATGGAACACTCTGAACAGGGCATCAACGAGAAAACGGAGGAAATATCAAACGATGACGAAACAAAAGGCCACCGCGCCAGCCAGGCTGTGGTATGGTGGGATCAACAGGAACCGCATGAGGCAAGAAAAAAATCTCCCCACCATTACTACCTGAAAAAAGCATAAGACATCACCAATAAGAAGCCTGCACAAAGTCCGCAGTGGATGATAAAAGGTAGAAACAGGACACTTAGCAAACCTAAGCACATGGTCGGTACCGAGGAGCAAATAAGAAGCACATAAACAAAAGCAAACCGAGAGACTAAACAGGCACGTAAGACCTAAAGAAAGCGACCGCACGAATTACAAAATATCAAGCACACACATGCGGGACGCGAGACAATGTTGGGGCCGGCTAACCAATCACATGCACACATGCGGGACGCGAGACAATGTTGGGGCCGGCTAACCAATCACATGCACATGCTTGCGGCACGGCGATCCCAACAGGGAAGGGCAAGCACATCTATAAGCTTCACAAACTGCTTGACTAGAAGCATGATATTCATAGAGCGCACCCCCACACCAGCAGGTCCAACAAAACACATCATCATCAGCGCTGCCACGTGGCGCGGCCGACCCGGCCGTGTGTCTCGCTCATGAACATCCCAGGACCGATGTTCACAAAAACGGCAGTAGGTGTCACTCGACGTCAACAATGCCGGCCCCATGGTGCGATCGGGACGTACGATGAGAGTGGGAGTCGCGCCCGGAAAGGGGCGTGCGAAAATCTCCGCTCCCATGTCCGTGCCGTAGGATAGGCCCTCGGCCAACGGCCGTGCGGCAAACGTCTCCCACAGCATCTTGCGGGGGCGCACGTCGTGGGGGTCCCTGGCGATTATGTCCACCATACCCAGGCGATGGAGGTTTCCCGCCAGCACAAGCACCCCAGGGGCCATGTCTCCAATGAAGGCCGCCAATGAGAGGTGTGCCTGGTGATCATTGTTACAGGATTCAGTGCACAGCAGCCAATACCAGTGTTAGTTGTCAACAAGCCCCCAGGAAGGTGGCCAATGAGAGTTTCGCCTGGTGATAATTGATACCGTTTGAAGCCCATGACAGCAATAACAGTTGCTGTGGTTGCAAGTTGTTAGCTGTTACATGGCCACCCCACAAAGGCAGTGAACGCCAGCTCCGCCTTTTGATAACCAAATCTTCGCGCAAAAATTTTGCATCTGCGGTGCGAGTGGCACGACAAACTTTTTCTGCTAGGCTTCGTGAAAAGTTCTACTCATCCATCCATCAATCCGTCCATCCATCCACCAATCATCCATCAATTATCCACCCACCCACCCACTCAGCCACCCACCCACCCACCCACCCACCCACCCACCCACCCACCCACCCACCCACCCACCCACCCACCCACCCACCCACCCACCCACCCACCCACCCACCCACCCACCCACCCACCCACCCACCCACCCACCCACCCACCCACCCACCCACCCACCCACCCACCCACCCACCCACCCACCCACCCACCCACCCACCCACTGGCACACACCCTGGCACCCACCCACCCACCCACTGGCACACACCCTGGCACCCACCGGCCCACCCTGGCACCCTGCCACCCACCCACCCATCCATCCCTCCATCGATCCATCCTAGCTCCCTCCCTCCCTCCCTCCCTCCCTCCCTCCCTCCCTCCCTCCCTCCCTCCATCCGTCCATCCGCCCATCCATCCATCCTTCCATCCATCCATCTGGCATCCATTTATCCATCAATCCATCCATCCATCCGCCCATCCATCGGCTCGCGCCCGGCTGCCCGCTCCGGCCGCCCGCCCGCCCGCCCGCCCGCCCGCCCGCCCGCCCGCCCGCCCGCCCGCCCGCCCGCCGCCCGCCCGCCCGCCCGCCCGCCCGCCCGCCCGCCCGCCCGCCCATCCACCCGCCCATCCATCATTTTGTCAACCCACCAAATGGCTAGTTGTCGCAAAAGGGTGATTTGATTAGGTGCAAACGGCTTGTTGACTTGTGTTTTATTGCCTCACAACATGTATTTCACCACGAGCTTCTTGAAGAGACCAACACAGGCATTGCGTGAACACATACATCATCTATATCTGTAATGTTCCGGGGATGCGTGTGAGGGGGGAATCCATGATGCATCTTATTTATACACTTATTAATATCAAGTACTGGATGTATATTGCAGTATCTAAGAAGAGAAAATCCACACTACTTTATTATCATTCGTATACCAGGAAGTAGGGTTGTGACAGGCAAGCCTGCATCATAAACCCTTTAGGCCTTGACCCTAACAATCCTGGTAAACACTACAGCAAAAAGGCGAGCTCATGCACGCAGAGACCCACTATGATTTGCACATCCGCACGAACCGTCCTGGATGTCTCCTACTGCATGTATGTGCCTATACCGCAGGACAATCCCTCCCGTATTCCCACGAACCATATTGGCAACCTCTTGCTGGAGGTCTTTGCCCAGCCCTGCTGCCTCCTCATACACTGTTGCGTGGTACAGCCGTAGCACAAACAGCGCGGTGGCCATGACGGAGAGGGCCAGGATCAGCTGCGGGGGGGGGGGGGGGGGAGGGATAGGCACAGGACATGCGAGAGAATAATGTAAGTGGAAACCTGCTCATAGGTAGGTTTAGAATGCTTGAAGCGAGTCCAAGGTAATGCGCCTAGACTGTACAGCTGGGGCACGCGCAGTATCGCAACAAGAATCGCAATTTTCGCAACTTTCCAGGAGGACCAAAAAACAAGAGTTGCAAACCTAAATTTATATATGGCAAGTCTGGTTGTTGAATGCGTAACTTGTTAACGTCATTTTACTCCTCATAGAAATAAGATTTCTTGAAACTGAAGATGCCACGGTGTGCCTCATCCTGTCCTTAACATAAGTGCAGGACGATGATAAAAATTTGCAATGTTGCGATACTGCGGGTGCCCCCTTTACGCATGCATTGTGTTCCCCTGCATGAGGCAACTGTGTGATCAGCTCCAGGGCCGAACTACATGAATGATCAGGATTGGTATATACGCATCGCTTTTAAGGGGACGTGGTACGGCGAATATTTTCTGCACGAAAAAATTCACGGTACCATCCGTACCATACGTGCAAACTGTGTGCCCGGAGCGCGCAACGCTAGCAAAGGTGGCCATGGCGGCGTGACTTCAGGCAATATTAGTGGATATGGCAGTGGGCCCTGGGTGTGCCCCTAAAACCCCTCAGGCTCCGGGAGAGGCCTTTATATTCTCCCATATCGGCAGCTCTCAATGAGTTCCAATCCTATCTGTGGTCCCTGGACAATGCATGAATGGGGCAGGCGGGCAGCCTTACTGCATCCGCTATGCTTTTGCTACGTCCTGTTGTATTGCACCCACTGTCAATGGGGCCTGCACCATGACTTGCAGAGAGAGTCCTCTGTATGTGTACCCTGCCCAATTGAAGCTAGGCCACCCTGAGTCCCTCCTCATTGTATATGTAGGGGTTGAAGTTTCCTTTGTTTGAGCCCACGTGACCCAGTCTATGTGCTTTAAGTTTATTAATTCATGACATGGGAAAGGCTAGAAAAAATAGTCTGAATTCTCAAGGACTAGTTGATGGTCTCATTCCATGGCGGAAAGTTAAGGATTTGCACTATCGCTAATAATTTCTCGAACGGCAACGGGCGCAGATGGAATTTCTCTTAATTAACTCTATGTACTGGGCCAGGATATGGAATTTCTTTGCACGGATTATAAGTTCTATAATGCAGGCTTACGGCAGCGATTGTGAGGCAACATAGGCTCTAAAGAGCGATTACGAAGCCAACTTACAATAGGTTGTCCCCAGGTAACAAATTATCAAATTAACAAAATTGTCACTTTATTCACGCCGGCGGACTACCTGCGGACTGCTTGACGCGGAGTTGCCGGGCTACAAGTTCCGTAACTTACGAAACTCAACCTCTGCTGCCGCCTCGCCATTTTCTACTTCTTTTCGTCACATGGCTTGCGTTGGGTTCATCGACGAGCATCGACGCACATCGACGGTGCAATCCGACGGCGGAGAACAAGTTCGCCACAGCACAGCGCGGCGCAAGGGCTCTTTTCCATGTGCAACATGAGATGCAAAGCCCGCATCGCTGACCGGAAATTCCGTCCAACACCGTCGTACAGTACTACCAGTCGACCGCATCTCTGCCTTTTAACCGTCGAATGCGCAATCGATCTAGAAAGTCGAAACGTCTCCGCGACACTTCTGTGACTTCAGTACCTTCCGTCACCCTTGACATGTTGTCGTACAATACTACAAATTAACGCCAATAGAAACTCGCCTCCACAAATATATCTCAACAGAGGCATGCCTCTTATTTAATTTCAAGGTACCTATTAATTAATCTCGGCCCCCGCCCTCCACTAATTTGCTAATTTGTTAATTTGCTAAAAAAGAGCAAACTTTTCCCGACTCATACTAGTTGTTAAATATTCTGATTTGGCACTCCGCAAAGGTGAAAACCATTTGCGTTCAGTGCCGGTCCGCCGGAAACGCGATCTGCAAACGAATCCGACCGGAATCGAACTGGGGACCTCTCGCACCAACTTTCGCTGACTATAGGACGGACGTCTCCGGATCCTAGGGCATCGCCAACTTACACCTACAGTCACCCGCAAAAGTTCTCCTTTCCGGGGAGTGATGCAAGCCTTTCGGATTTGGTACTAGATAAATCATTCGAGATCTGTGTGTGTAGGAGTACTACACACGTGTCTGCACGCGAGACTTGTTCAGTCTCGCAATGTGAGACGGGCTGAACACGGCTGGAACCTTCTTTATCTAAATAAGCTAGTTAAATATGCTCATTTGTGCCGAAGCTTCCCGGTTCTTGTTACAATTCCGGCATTCGCAGTTAAAGATCCTACGCAGGCCTGCGCATGTCGCCTTTGATGGACGTATCATGGAAGGCTAGCATCTTGGACTTGGGCGCCCAGTGGGCTAATTTGGATGTTGTGATGGCTTTTATCATGTTTGCGCTTGCGTGCCAGCTAGTGCATCAAACATTTTCACGCAGGGAAGTGCTCTAACAACGTCGGCCTTTTGCCTTTCAGTTTTTGCATAGCTAGGCAGTTTCCCTGCACGATTACCTCGCCTAGTCTTTCGGTTGCTAATCGTCAGATTCCTAGCAATTTCTTACGATATCATTTAGTTCATGGCTGGGATGCTATAGGCGCTGAGGTTAAAGTGTTGGCAAGGTGTTGGCATTTGTTTGAGATAATCTTTTAGACATGATCGATGCATCAGAGTGTGCTCAGTCGCTTTTGTTTTGGGCAGGATCTGGGATGTTACACGGCCTCTTTATAGCAAAGCCATCCGGCCTGTGCATAGAGGCTAAAACCGAAGCTGGCATCAGCTTCTTAGCAAATGACCGAGTTGGAAAGGAACGTGAGAGCGCTTCTTTTGCTGGACATACTGCATAAATGGCATAATTTTTTTTTTTTAGTTGCTGGATTCTAATTAACTAAATATGACGGCCGGTTCCAGCTGCATCGCGCGCACTAGACGTAACAATAGATAGTAAACCGGCATGCAACCATGGCAACCTGCAGTGTCACAATTATGACAGTGATAGTTGCAAGAGCGCCAAGGTCGATCGCGAGAACCCATGTGCAACGAGAGGATACCGAAACTCACCACGAGCGCCGTTCTCGTCCAAAAGGATGAGCTCCACTGACGAGCAGACCGCAGCATCGTGTGATTAATACGCTGGATGCCGCCACCTCGGATGATGCGGGGGTTGCTGCAGCTTGGATCAATGTCCATGCATGGGCATGGTTTGGTGCAGGGCACACCCCGGCCCAGTTGTTAATTAGAGACTATCGAGCCGAAGTAATTGTCGCTGCTGCATGGACGATGATGAAGCGAACAGCGAATTAAAAATGGGGGATTTTGCGATCGATCGAATGAACTGGAAGTCGCGCGCCGGCCGGGCAGCTGCCACATTTGATCGGACATGTGTCATGTAAATTCATCAGGTGTTGCCGACTCTTGCAAATATCCGCGTCTGCAAATATCCGCGTCTTCGTTCGAACGTAAACTCTAGCTCGATTAAGGCCGAATGTTGGGGTTTGTGAATGTTGTTGCCGCTTGGGTGGCCAACTCTTGCAATAACGCAGTCCAAAACCAATGAATGATAGAGATCAGCAACAACAACGCCTGTCTGGCTTGCTCGAATGCTGGGGTTTGTGAATGTTGGTGCCGTGGTCAAGCCCAGTGTTTTTTTTAAGGTTTTCGCTACTAGTGGCGCTAGGCCACTTGTGGCGTTTCGAACTATGAAAACTTCAGTTTACTCGGCCAATGTGTGGCTTTAAGCCAATTAAAATTGGGCTTGGCACGGCCACGTGTGGCGGGCTGGCTTTTTGGTGCAGCAAATGACCCTGCCGGCAGTGGGGTCAGCGCGGCGCGGCGCCGTACTGGCTGTACACAAGGCGGGCGAGCGTCTCCGTCTCAGGCATCGGCGCCGGGCGCCGGGCCGCCGGCTGCCCGGCCTGCTGGCGGGCAGCCCCATTCTCATCATACTTCAATTGCACTTGTGTCTTCCTACTTAAATGAAAAGTATAAAAACCTATGAAGGTGTAGTGTTTACTAACGCGTTAAATAATGAGACTAAGGATGCATTATAGTTACCTAATTAGTTTCAGTCTACTATGAAGTGAGGTTACTCAGTCAAAAGTCAACTGAAAGTTAGTCAGCTCATAAGCTTCAGTAAGCGGCCGTACTAAATTTATGAAATCACTACGTCACGCGAGAATAAATTCAAAAAAAAGCACTGTGTGCTTTGAACTTACTTAATTTGTTGTATTGGCGCAGTATTACTTCTCACGACCGACTTAGTAATGTTTGGCTTCCTAGTTTCCGTGATTCCGTCATGAACGAATAATAAGGATTATGGCTCATTCGCAATTGCTCATTGGTGGCCTCATCATTTTATTTAAAGTTCATTAATAATTACGCCCCTCTAAAAGCGAAGCCATGACTAGCTTGCACACTTGACTACATGCCGATGGCGGGGACAATGTAAGCAATTACGTTGTCGTCAGAAGGCCGGGCAACAAACTTGAAAACGCTAGCTGCCCAAAATTTGAGATTCCGCGGAAAGCACAGAAAATAAGAAAACTTAGTAGCTAGCAGCAAGGAATCATATAAGCAATTATGTATTTAAGTAAGAACACTGCCGGTTGCGCGGCGGCCCTTCTCCGCAGACCACACTGCATATGCCGCCTGGATCGGCATGTCTTCGTATGAAGAGCTGCATGCAAAGATGCGGACCGCCACGTTCAGATGGCGCTCGAGAAGGCGGTTGCGAATATCGCTCTTAATGAAATTCATGTGGCTGAACCTCCGCTCATTCTCCACGCTGGTAAGAGGGAGGAGCAGCATCAACTCTGCCAGCTGCAGATACGCCCCCACAAACTCGTGCATGAGCGGGTTGGTCAACAAAACCTTCCACAACGCCCTTGCGGACGTGTACTCCTGGCTGTTGCTCTTCATCATGAGCATAAAGGAGTCGAGCTGGTCATCCAGGAGGGACGGGGAAATCAGTGGGCCCACCTTCTTCCCATTCACCATGGTGACCCCCACAGCAAACTTGCGCTTGAGCACCTGAACTTGTTTCTGCACCTCGGCCACGTCGCGCTCCTTCTCAGTCCACCAGCCTGGCTGCAAAATGGACATCGCGGAGAGCAGACCGTTTGGTGGGAATCGGATATCGAAGTCGTCCAGCACCACCTTGGCCGCAGCGGTAGCCTGCTCCTGCGCAGCAATTACGCGGAGTCTGAACTCCTCCTCCGTGACACTTGCCACTGAAACGTAGCGAGCCCGAGAACCCGAGGCCTCGTGCACCGTTTGACATGTTACCGGGTGTTCCATTTCCTGGCAGTTGCGGAAAACCTCGCCGCGGTCGGTGAGAAAGGGTGACGTGTCGGCATCCAAGTCTATAAACCCCTTCCAGAGGGTCCCAGTGAACACCTTGGGCCCTTCCACATACTCATCACGGATTGTTGTCTTGCAGTCCTCGATCGCATGGGCAAGGGTGTCGAGCTGCAGGTCCTGCTGCTGGCACTGCTTGACCAAGAAATTCATGGCATCCAGCATGCGCGCGAACACGACCACCCCGAGCTGGGTGTCAATGTCCAGCATGTTGGCTAGCAAGTCCTGTGCTGCTGCCATTTGCTCCACTTCCTTGTGTTGGTAGGTGGCCAAGCACATGGCGATCGCAGGATACTCAATGCGGAACGTGTTGAGGCACCCCTGCACGCTAAGCCAGCGTGTGTCGGACACGCGCTGCAGCTTCCGGCCACCCGTGCCCAGCATCCCCTGCCACATCTTCAGTTGCTCTGACTTCATGGCTGAGTGCGCCACCCAGTTGTGTGCTGACTTGAGGATTGACTCCACCCGCGCAAACAAGGAGTTCCCCTTGAGCTCGTTCGCTATCAGGCTGAGCTTGTGCGGCGCGCAGTGCATGGGCACGAGGAAGGGTGCATTGCTCATCAAGAGCTTCTTCCCGACACCCTTCCGCTGCCCCATCATCACCGATGCCCCATCTGACCCGAAGCCAACCAGCTTCACCACGAGCTGATCGTCCGTGATTCCGAGCATGCCTCGCATTACTATGCACAGCTCGTTGTGCAGGGAGAGGGCGTCCACCGCAGTCACCTTTTTTAGCGTGACAAACTCCTGCTGCTTTATTCCATCCTCCACAAAAGCCACCTCCACCGACATGAATTCTACGTTATCATTGGCCTTGGACTCATCGACGGTGACCGCGACATACCTAGCCGCGGCGACCCTTGCCTTAAGGTCAGCAAGCAACACGGCATCCAACGCCTCCGCCATCTCCCAACCTGAGCCGTCAGTCCAATGGTGGGAGGGGAGCGCGTCCCTCATCTCCTCGTATTCGCAAAGGAGCGTTGGCAGCGACTCATAATCAGTCATAGGCTTACCCTTCGCCAGGGTGTACGCCATCGCCTTGAACTGCTTGAGCTTAAGTCGGTCGGACTTGCTCAGCTGACCAGGGGGGGGGCAAACTCGCCCATGACCGTCTGCCTCTGCCGGCTCTGCGTGCTCCTCTCCTCCCCTGAATACACCCGCAGGCACTCGCTCTTCTCCTTCGCAATGGCGGCCACGTGAGAGTCAGCCACAACGTGTGTCTTGAAAGTGTCGATCTTGAAAACCTTGGTCCCCCTACCCAGCCCGATGGTGACCTTGGCATCACGGCAAGGGCCGCAGTATGCTTCGTCCTTCTCTTCGTCATAGCGCAACCATGGGAAACGCAGCCCCCATTCGGGTTTCCACTTCCTATTGGCATCCGCGCCCTTCCAATCCCTCTTGGCAGGTGGCGCTACGAAAATGGAAAGCAGCACCAAGGAAATGAGGGGCGCATCACATCCATTCGAAGGCACATCGGACCCCACTTCCCCGTCCATGACCTTAATGCTGACCTTGATGTAGTTCGCGTCTGCCCCTATCACCTCGGGATGTTCGGGCGCCCCCTCACTCTCTACCCGCCGAGCAGCAGCCCGCGTCTCCTTCGACCTAAGCCTTTTCGCCTCCTCGGGAGCGATCTCTACCGTCGCCTTGGTTTTCCCAACGACAATGGAGGCTCCATTCGGACCTGGAAAGATTGGTTTGCATCGCATTCCGGCTGGGAGGGCCAAAGGCTTCCGGCCAAGCCCGGTGCCATAAAACACACTATTTCTTCTCTCTCCTCCCCTCACTACCTGCGGCGGCCCAGGTGGCCTAAACGGCCCAGCGTCTGCCATGGATTTTTCCTACTTGGTAAATTAACAACAACGATTACTAGTGCCGAAAGTCGAAACACATTAGTCAATGCAGTATGGCTGGCGAGTGACTTAATACTGAGGCGCCAGGCCGCCACTCGCCAGCTGTTATATGAGCCAGCTGTCGTGAAAATGCAGTTAATGAAATGCACACAAGCTGCAGTCTGCACAGTGCACTCTCCGTGCTCTGGTCTCGGGCAGCGGGCCACTTGCCACTTGGCACTTGGCCGCCGGCCGGGCTCTACGTACTGTACATGCACTATGCAGTCAGTCAGTCATAGTAGTACTCATAGTAGTAGTCTAGTACTAGGGAGGCTTGTGGCGGAACGCCGACCGGAAGACCGGCTGACACCGCCAATTGTGGCGTAACCTGTACTAGAGTAAACTTCAGGCACGGCCACCCTGTGGCGAAACGAAACTACGAAGTAGAACAGCACGGCCAAATTGTGGCTTCTTGGGAGCCCTGTCAAAGTGGGTGGCAACGCCACATTTTGCCAAAAAAAGTGCCACACCGCCACATTTGGCGGTGTATCGCCACTAAAAAAAACACTGGTCAAGCCGTGGTCGCGCATATTTGTTCTTGATTGTTTGGATATTTGTTGTTGTTGCCCACGCCGCAATCTATTGTGGCACGCCGAATCTACTGTATAGTCGCACGACGCTTTTCTACTGTTGTTGTTGTTGTTGTTGTTGTTGTAATGTTGTTGTTGTGTCCCACGCCGCACATGGGCAGAAGAGAATCTATTGTGGCACGCCGAATCTATAGTGGCCGAGGGCCGGATATAGATGTCACCATTATTGTGACGCTTTGCTTGGTTGCAGACTTGCAAGTTGCAGGTTGAGTTGGTTCCTGATCATTCATGGCGCCTGATCATGACCGGAATGCAGAAGTAAGGCTGCCACTTGTTCCCAGGCACTGACTAGAGTGCCCAGCTTGTTATGTGAGACCGAAGCTAGCCGTGAAGATGGACTACGGTTCAGGCAATTCAGCTGAAGATACTTCAGCTGTTGTTGCCCACGCCGCACATGGCCACTATAGATTCTCAGCTGCCCATGTGCGGCGTGGGACACAACAACAACAACAACAACAACATGGGCAGAAGAGAATCTATTGTGGCACGCCGAATCTATAGTCGCACGACGCTTTTCTACTGTTGTTGTTGTTGTTGTGTCCCACGCCGCACATGGGCAGAAGAGAATCTATTGTGGCACGCCGAATCTATAGTCGCACGACGCTTTTCTACTGTTGTTGTTGTTGTTGTTGTGTCCCACGCCGCACGTGGGCAGCAGAGAATCTATAGTGGCCGAGGGCCGGATATATCGGTGGTACCATCGGGGCACTCTGACATGGACGGTTGCATCATCGGATACCTTCTTGCATCGGTGGATGTCTCCATTGTTGTTGTTGTTGACTTGTTGTTGTTGTGTCCCACGCCGCACATGGGCTGCAGAGAATCTCTAGTGGCCGAGGGCCGGGTAGATGTCACAATAATTGTGACGCTTTGCTTGGTTGCAGACTTGCAGGTTGAGTTGGTTCCTGATCATTCATGGCGCCTGATCATGACCGGAATGCAGGAGAAAGGCTGCCACTTGTTCCCAGGCACTGACTAGATTATAACCTCAATTCGTCTTCGACTGTCATGGAATTCCTGTGGAGTGCCCAGCTTGTTATGTGAGACCGAAGCTAGCCGTGAAGATGGATGACGGTTCAGGCAATTCAGCTGAAGATACTTCAGCCCCGACTGGCAAGTTGAGGGTCGACGGTGATGGAAGGGCCAGCCCCGCAAGCGCACGAGGATAAATGAGGTAGCACCGGCAATTGTGCATGCTATGCTTCATCAATTTGTCGCTCTTAAGCCTTAATACCTATCATCGCATTGTCCTTTTCTGTTTTAAAGAAATGGCATCGGAAGCATGCTCCGCTGTCAAGTGCCATGGGATATATTTGGCGCGACTCGCAAGACCCCCACGTGAGCGGCTGGCTACGTCTCGTTTCGTCGTAGGACGGCCTGTTAGGCTAGCGACGTCCAGAGCTTTAATACCCAGGCGGTTCGGGAAACTTGAGCAACTATCGATTTCAAGGCCGGATCCGAATATCGTGCAGAGAGTGGCAAGTCTTGATTCTACGTTCGGCTTTCAAGACTGCCGCGAGGATGCCAGGTCACTTACTGCCCGGATTGCATCGGCTTGCCAGCCCGAGTCTCTGGAGGAGGCTGATGTTGCTTTTGCCTCCATTCAGCAGCTTTGCACGGATGCCCTGGAAAATTATGATGACAACCCCGAGGGGTTTGTGGAAGCGGTCAGAGCTCTTCTGGCCGTCTCCCTGGCAAGCAGTTGGTAAGCTAGTAGGTGGCAAGGGAACCTTGACAAAGCGATTTTGGGCATGCATTGTATGTGTCAGCCACCCAATCGATGTTTTATTTATGATTATAGTCTGATTTGGCAAGTATGCCCGCTGTTGTTAAATGGCCGCGACTGGGGGTCATGTGTTTGCACGTTGTTATAGCTATATCATCCCTACACCCTTCTATTCATAGCCTCCTCCACCCCCCTCCCCCCTCCCCCCCCCCTCCTCCCCCTGTTCCTTGGCTGCTTCTAGTGTCAGCAGCCGTCATGAAAGGTGGCTACGTGGGAGCCTTGCTGCCACCGTCTTTCTAGCATCCATCCCTGGTTTGTGCATTCGTGTTCAAGCTTGCCTTGCTACACGTTCACTGTATGATGCTATGATAAAAAAGGAGACATCGTTTACTTGATGCGTCTATTATTGTGCCAGTGCGACACCAGATCCAATTGTTGCTGACATGTTTTATATTCTCTCCGGCTTCGCTCACTGCCGCTCAGGTTTTCCGAGCTGCAGCGCCAGTGGCTGGAAGACATGTGGCTGAAGCGGTTTCCCGTTTTCTATTCCTCGTCACGGCCCCAGTGCGGCCACATCGTGCGCAGCCCCTTTCTGAGCAAGCCAAAGTTCCGGGGGCCTTCCGTTCCCAGCTACAGGGACCGGGAGAGTTTGGGCATCTGAGAGGCCGCGTACCAACAACCTGCTCCGAAACAAACCACTCCAAGTTGGAACAGTGGTGCTACAGCTTAAAGCATAAAGCGCAGTTCAAGTTTATGGCCTGGTAGTGCTTAATTGTGGCCCGATGGAATGGGTATTAATATATGGCCGAGTCAAACAAAGTCGGCACTGCTGGGCCATTTTCCGGCAAGGGTCAACATGCATGACCTCTGCATGGGGGTCTAGGCTTCCCGAGGGCGAGCCCTCATTGAGGGGGAAGGATACCCCAGTCCTACCCGAGTTTTAGGCTACCCTCGCAAGCGAATTGCAGCATTGCAGCACAGTCAGCACTCGGGGGCATGCAGGAGCTTGTGCCACTCCTGTGACCAAGACTGCTTCTTTCGACTTAGAGAAATGAATGGACTAGGATGAGTGGTACGTGACGATAGTATCAAGTGAGACCACTGTAGTATATAATTATTGAGAATGATACATTACATAGGTGCTAGATTGACATGCAGCATGAGAATAGTAAAGCACAATATTAATGAAAAGCAAGCGACTGCCGTCACGTTTGGGTACCAATAAAGGAACCTTCAACCCCTATACACAATGAGGAGGCAGGGGGGTGCCCTAGCTTCCCTCACTGCCTCAAGTGGGCAGGCCACAGAGGACTTTCTCATCATGGTGCAGCTGCATGCCCAACCGAAGTACGTGCATGGGTGCGATAGAGCAAGTAGCTAGGCGGCATGACACAAATTGCGAATGCTGCAACACCGCCTCATAGGCGGCCGGTTTGGGAGAATATAAAGGCCTCTCCCAGGGCCTGAGGGTTAGGTATAAGGGCCCAAACTAATTAAGGGGCCCATACCCATGCAGGGGTGAGTGACAACCTTCAACTACGCACAGTACATAAAATGGTATATCGCCGACTTAAAACATAAGTCACGCGCTCGATCCCGGCCGCATTGGGTAACTATCATAGAGCACAAAAATACAGCGCTTTCCATCCCTGGCTGGCTGCTCCAGGGATGGAAGGCCGTGCCCTAGCTGATCTGTCACTGGCAGCCTCATGTGTGATGTGGGCCGGGCACGCCACAGAGGACTCTCTCTCTCTCTGCATCGTGGCCGGTGCAGGCCCAACTGTGGGTGCAATACAATTTAGGAAGTAGCACAAGCCTATAGCGGATGCAGTAAGGCTGCCCCAAGCCCCCAACGATCGTCCAGAGGCCACAGATCAGTATAGGCTTGGAACGCTTTGAGAGCTGCATGCCGGTTTGGGATAATACAAAGACTGGATCGCGTAGTATCGGCACATCTTAAACCTGTGATGCCAGATTAATTTAACCCGTGTTTTTTTTTTTTTAAGAACGCGATATACTGCGTTGTAAGCTATTTATAGAACACGTGATAACATCTAGGGATTTTTTTTTCATAATCATTAATTAATTAATTAATTATCAACATCATGCACTCCGTTGGGAGTAGATGTAGCACATAGCCCTGAGAAGGGGCATATGGCTTTTAATACATTCTAGGCTACTTCATGCAAGGGTGGGAATGTAAGCTACCCCGCACATTTGAAAGTGCTGTCCTCCGGCTTTTTGCCTTTGCACCGTGTGCAGTTCTTGGACGTTTGGAATCATGGCATGGCTAACGTGATGACTGACTAGCTAGACCTTTTCAGTGGTTTTCCATTTGCGGGTATTTCCTCGTAAATGGTGGGAGAGCGATCGCAGCAATGGTGCTCACCACTAGACACTCCCGGCCAGTTAGGCTAGAAACACACGCCCTGATCAAGCATGCTGTTTCCGGCCCCACCGTCTAGGTCATCTAGTCGCTCCACACGTAAGCCAGCCATAATTTCAATGCACAAGGATACACATTTCCATCACCATTCATCTTCATCATCCTGAACGACTCGAAAACGCGGAAAAGATAACGGCAGGCTCGAGCTACCATGGTCCGGATTCTCCCGATTTCTGGCCTGCGCTGGTTGTCTCTTTGATGTAAGCTACCCCTGCTCTAGGTGCACCAGGGCACCCGCACCCCACTACAATACGCTTCCGCGGACACCTTTTTCAGCGGGGAAAGTGCCCCCGGGCTTCCGGGGCAAATTCAGCAAGCGCTGCGGAACTTAGATACTAAAATTTCGTTTTTGGTTCGTACCGTACAGCCAATCATTTTGCGCCCGGATCAAATTGTGATCTGGTCACTGAACACGAAAATTTCAGCGGAACGTACGAAACACCAAAGCAACTAGAGAAAATTTTCAGTGACGAAACTGTAGTACCGTGTACCCAAGCAAAATGTAGTAGGACTTCGCTAAATTCACGTTCGGAATTTTTCCCCGCAAGATTCCCCCGCAAGATTCCCCCGCACGATTCCCCCCGCTAGGTTCAGGCTCCAGTCGATGCTCGCCAAATGGCGCAAAAAAAGAAACATATGTTAAAATCAACGGTGCGAATCCTCGTTACCGCTCGGGTAACATTCTCACTCATTTCGCGTCTCCTACGAACCGTATTGTAGTGCTCATGGTCTATCACGCTATGCCCGGGTAAGGGGGGGAGCATGCCTGTGAGGGGGAAGATCATCATGGCTATACAGAAACTAGAGCGTGGCATCTCAGCAGAGAGCAGCCCTCTGCATGGGCACAGCATTACTAAATAAAACTAGGCATCGTCTGGAGTGTGGCTCATCATAGGCACACATGTACATGAGTAAAAAGGCTAGGCCTCAGCTGGTATAGTGCCTGTAGTAGGCGGGCATGTACAAGGCCACTGTCTAACTATTCTACACTACTGCTGTATTCCCCTAGGCTGGGGCTGGAGTTGCTGGGGCCGCGGTGGTCGAGGGGGTCGCTTGCCAGGGCTTGTGGCCGACGTAGATGTCCGCCCCCTTCCAGTACACCGGCTGGCCCGCCTTGGTCTGCCGGAGCTGGAGGTAGGTCGACCATAGCTCCCGTCGCCGTTGTTGCTGTGCCAGGGTCAAGTCGTCGTCAAGGGTGAAGAGAGTCTTCTCGAGCCGCTTGCGGCGTCTGAGAAAAGAAATCTTGTCCGCCGGGGTCTTAACCCCTAAATGGTCTTGCTGCCGATTTTCCGCCAAAAATCGAGTTCCAGCCGATGCATCGGCCCCTTCTCGGGGGACCAGATGCCGCGAAATCTATTGAGAATTAGGAAAAGTTTAGCTGAGAAGATCGAAAGTTTATAAAATTCTTCACAGCATGGTACTAGGGTTTGCATACTTTTGACAAAGTTATAGAGGTGTTCTGGCCGGTCAAAGTACAAGGGGTCAGGGTACTTTTTCACGTACAACGTGCATTCCGGAAAACGACGACCTGGCCATGGCGGCTTGCGCCCACGCATGGCATTTACGTTTGCGTTCGAATTTTCTGGCCAAACTTAGGATATTGATTTTAAACGTCCTAAAGATGATACAGGCCAATTTTTGGTTCGCGGGAATGCCATTTGATAGGTGTCGGCAGCGTTCTTGCTGGAAAAAACTGCGATCAGGCCGGACGATAGAAACGTTGACAGCAATACCTTTCCGGCGTATTTTAAAGGATATATTGGTTTCTTTGTACTTTTTATGATACATAGTAGTCGTAAACGTGCAAGGGTGGCCAGAAATCGCCGAATCCAGCGACCATGCTGCACAACTTTGGTGTGCCGAAATGCGCCATTTTGCGGCCACCGCCTGGGCCAAGTTAACGCCATCCATGCCTGGTAAAGCTTAAGCATCGTTTTCCTATCGATGTTTGACGTTTATATATACGTTCTAGCTTGTGTAGCACATTCTTTTTGCACTATTCATGCTCTTTCTTGACCCTGGCCTGGCCCCTTTCTAAAACACCCTTCTTAGATGCTTCCCTCAGTCAGTTGACCTGCCACAGGGTGATGGTGATAAGTTTTAGAGGCTGTATGGGTTTGAATACCTCCATATATGTTTGTTATACATTTCCCATACACATATTGCATGAGTGTGAGGCAGTTGGCTGGTCTCTGTGGCATCATCAAGCACGTAACCGGTGAGTAAAAGCTTCCCATTGACAGCATGTGCCACCAGGTGTGCTGGCCATCACCTGGCAAGCTATAGCAGCTTAGGCCTAGTTTATCCTTGCTAGGGCAGGCTGAAATAGGCTCAACACCACTAGTTTGTTGGTGGCTGCCTCCTAGAATGCATGCCTTGCGTAGGGTGTCCGTACCACGTTACCTACGTGCATGGACAAGGTGGCACCTGCACATAGGTGCCATGTAAGGGCAGTGTGATGATGCAGTTATGTTTCCCCATCATTGTGGAAGGGAAATGTATTGTTTGGCATGGTTGGTGGCCATATTAGGAGGTAGTATGCCCACCCCTACTCCCTTGGTTGCTTTTTACCAACGGTACCCCTATGGGCTGTACTGGGTGTAACTGCTGGTATACCCACCCAAATTATGACCCCAATAGCTCAAACTGTTCAGCAACTAATTGTTTATCATCCCTGAAGTGGTAGGTGCCTAGGTCTTATAACATAATTCAAAATGCACATTCTACCAAAAATGAAAACGCGCGTCTTGACCCCCCTGACTTTGACGGCAGTTAAACATGGCCTACCCTGCATATATGTGAGGTTGTGATATACCAACCCGAAGGGCAACTCATGGACATGCTTGGCCCCCAAGGACAGCCATTGGATATGGGTAGGTTGGATGGCATCTGGTTTGCAAAATTGTGAAGATCCAGCCGATTTATCGGCAGGATCTCAGACCATTTAGGGGTTAAAGGTGAGAAGGAGCGGGGGCGGCCCGGCCTTACCCCGCGCGCGGGGAAGGCGGTGGGCGGCCAGCTCGATCTCACCAGTAAGGCCCATGCGATCAAGGATTTCTCTCTCAAAAGCACGCGCAAGCTTCTCGGAATTCTCACCTTCCTCCATCTTGAGATTCTTGACAATGACGTTGAGGCTGCGCTTGGCGAGCTCGGCCTCCTCGCGGAGGTCAAGCGTCTGCCGCTGGAGCTGGGCTGCGACGGCGGAGGTGGTGGAGGTGGTATGTTGCTTAAGCATGTCCGCCCAGGTCGTGATGGGAGGAGCATCGCCGGCCAGGCCAGCCGGGGCTGGCTTGGCGGCAATGTCCTTCACTGCCTGGGCGGTGTGTCGCGTCCGTGATCTATCACGTCCGCAATTCAGATTTTAGCGTAATTCTGACGTCCGCAGCCTTGTGCGGGTTGCTATACCGCGGCCCGGTACTGACGCCGCGGATCTCAATTGTACTCACGCGCCAAGTCCGCTGAATTTGCTGACGGAACTTTTGGGCGGACCTGAATTTCACTGACATTCGTCACAAGGGCAGTTTGCCGAATGCTGGTACGCAGCAAGCCGGCGAGGCACTGAGCAGATGTGCAATTTCAGGATTTCAACGTGGGACACCAGACACAAATGCAAGGAAGCCCCAGGCGGTGCCTGGCATAGCCGACAGATTTGCCCTTGTATATTTGTGTTCGCTTGACAGATAAAGCTTGAAGTTTAGCTTGTCGGAAATTAGACAATGTTATGATTGGCTGATGTCTAAAGTGGCGCTAGTGGCGCCAGCCGCCAGGTTTGAGCTTTGAGCAGTATAGAAGGATGAGCAACGAACCATGGTGGTCGTTGTTCGTCCGTTTCTCTCCCTCACAACTGGTTTGTTGTCTTCATGGGGTGAAATAGTTCGAGCAGCCCGGAGCAGCCCCCGTGAGTGGTTGCATGCAGTCAGTTGCCATGAGGATGGACTGACGGATATGACAATGTATTGGTTTTGTTAAGAATGTGTGTAAGACTGAGAACGAGACAAGGGACAGGGCCTTCGGGCACCCTGGTCGTCGTTGGCAAGAATGCCAGTAGGAACTAGGTCGGGAACACACGCGCACTGCCGCCACAAGGGGCCTGCAGTGGCGTCAACCAAGGGACCTCACAGCTGCTCTTATAACTACAACATTACAACTCGACACTCTTTGTAATTCGTCATGTATCTCATTGGAATTGAAATGTCTTTTGGTTGCTTTAATGATAAAGCATGGTCTCAAGAATCGGCTGGTTGGGCCGGATTGCCTGTCATGAAGGTGGCGGTGCCATAAAGGACCGCACCTTTCATTCTCATTTTAAACGGACGAACAACCCATGATGGGTTCAGTCCGGCCAGCCTGGATGTTCCTCCTGCTTCACCCAGGGAAGCACAAGGAAAAGGTTATTGCTTAGCCTTCAAAAGCATCTGAAGAGGTTAGGCTTTTCCCGGTAAAAAGCCATCGAAGGGGTTATTGCTAAGCCTTTAAAAGCATGCATGTTAAGGTTGTTGCTGATCCTGGAAAAGCATCTTGGAGCAGCTGGATTTTTTTTTTTTTTTTTTTTTGCTGCTGCCTGGAATGACGCCCTCTTTGGGCTTCCTTCTTTAGTGTGAGATGCCTTTCTTTCACTTTTTGCTCTCACGTTGTTGTGAGCTAAATAGTGGGGGGGGAGGTGGCATATCTCACACATGATTACTGCTGATAGTGGATGCATTCCAAGAAGCGGTAATGACCAGTCTAGGATGATATGGCACGCAAACGCGACAGCTGTCGCGTCCGTGATCTATCACGTCCGCAATTCAGATTTTAGCGTAATTCTGACGTCCGCAGCCTTGTGCGGGTTGCTATACCGCGGCCCGGTACTGACGCCGCGGATCTCAATTGTACTCACGCGCCAAGTCCGCTGAATTTGCTGACGGAACTTTTGGGCGGACCTGAATTTCACTGACATTCGTCACAAGGGCAGTTTGCCGAATGCTGGTACGCAGCAAGCCGGCGAGGCACTGAGCAGATGTGCAATTTCAGGATTTCAACGTGGGACACCAGACACAAATGCAAGGAAGCCCCAGGCGGTGCCTGGCATAGCCGACAGATTTGCCCTTGTATATTTGTGTTCGCTTGACAGATAAAGCTTGAAGTTTAGCTTGTCGGAAATTAGACAATGTTATGATTGGCTGATGTCTAAAGTGGCGCTAGTGGCGCCAGCCGCCAGGTTTGAGCTTTGAGCAGTATAGAAGGATGAGCAACGAACCATGGTGGTCGTTGTTCGTCCGTTTCTCTCCCTCACAACTGGTTTGTTGTCTTCATGGGGTGAAATAGTTCGAGCAGCCCGGAGCAGCCCCCGTGAGTGGTTGCATGCAGTCAGTTGCCATGAGGATGGACTGACGGATATGACAATGTATTGGTTTTGTTAAGAATGTGTGTAAGACTGAGAACGAGACAAGGGACAGGGCCTTCGGGCACCCTGGTCGTCGTTGGCAAGAATGCCAGTAGGAACTAGGTCGGGAACACACGCGCACTGCCGCCACAAGGGGCCTGCAGTGGCGTCAACCAAGGGACCTCACAGCTGCTCTTATAACTACAACATTACAACTCGACACTCTTTGTAATTCGTCATGTATCTCATTGGAATTGAAATGTCTTTTGGTTGCTTTAATGATAAAGCATGGTCTCAAGAATCGGCTGGTTGGGCCGGATTGCCTGTCATGAAGGTGGCGGTGCCATAAAGGACCGCACCTTTCATTCTCATTTTAATCATGGGACAGGTCCTCGCCCACCCCACAGGGCATGCAGTTAAGGCAGGCACATCAGCTCAGCTCATTTGGGTTTTACCAAATTAAGCTGAGTGGCCAGCCGCCATGGTGGCGCCGGAGATTGTGGCACGCAGACGCGACAGCTGTCACGGACGCGCGCTATGTCATCCGGGCGCCCACTATGCACAAGACCGGTGACGTGCGCAAGGAATTTGTCTTCTACGCATTTTCGACAAAGGCTAGTGACCGGGGGGGGACACTAGCACTTGCAGCATAAGAGCGGACGAAAGTGTACGTGCACGCGCGCCGGGCCAGGCACAGCTGGGCGCGCAGCACTGACTTGAGCGGACGGCAGCACAAGTGTGCAGCGTCGAGAGGATCATACGCGTGTTAGTGGACAGCTGGAGCTGAAGCTGGACTGCTGGACTTCAACAGCGCCGAGGCTATTGACAGGCCAGGTGTCTTTGTGGTGTAGAATAGCGGGTCAACGTTATGAGGACTGGACAGAAAATGGAAAAGGACAATTTGCGGTGCGGAGCCAGATCGCTGGAATGAATGCGAAATCGCTGGCAGCCCTAAAAAGGGATTTCTTCTAGAAAGGAACGATTAGACGCAATGTTTGCTGGGCCACTCACACGCAAGGTGTGAGCGTGCAGATTGTCTGAAGGATATTATGCTTCGACCTTGCTGGACGTGACTCAATGTCGGACATTCCCAGGGACAGAAATGCCGGAGCCTCTAGGAGATGAGATCGGCAACAGGGTAGCAATTTAGATTTGTCGGGATGCCTTCCTGCTTTTGTTGGCATGTGTGGTAGAAAGCCAGGACGGCAACTGGAA
Organism: Mesostigma viride; assembly: GCA_009746045.1. Taxonomy (NCBI): domain Eukaryota; kingdom Viridiplantae; phylum Streptophyta; class Mesostigmatophyceae; order Mesostigmatales; family Mesostigmataceae; genus Mesostigma; species Mesostigma viride. The sequence continues at coordinate 23,512 of RPFO01000377.1, read as the reverse complement.
TGCGGTTTCTATTCGCATGGTTCAGGCAGCAAGATAGTTTTGGCATTCCTGGCTGGACTGACAAGTGTGGCGTGTGTCATGCGTGTGGCATGACGAATGGTTTGGTTCATAGTCGAAGAGGACTCTCACGCAGCGTGTAGTCTCTTCGAGTAAAGAAAGGAGGTGTCTCAGCCGAGGACAAGGAACTGTCCCTCGTGCCTGATAACCACCTTATTGCCTCCCCTGCTATAGAATAATGCTTTCAAAACACATACTTTGCACAGTCTGATGATGAAGCCGCACATGCGGAGTTTATTGAGAAAGTTTATACAATTACAACACGGTGGCATATCTCACACATGATTACTGCTGATAGTGGATGCATTCCAAGAAGCGGTAATGACCAGTCTAGGATGATATGGCACGCAAACGCGACAGGTGAGGCCGGCTGTGTTCTGCAAGACCTCGATAGCGATTGCATTATCCTTGAGGCGCTGGTCGATGTCGCGGAGCTGGGCGGTGATGGAGTCGGTGGAGACGGAGGGGGGGGGTGGAGGCGAGGAGGGTGGCGGTGGCGGTGGGGATGGTGGGGAGCTCAGCAGCCAGCGTGCCGCCAAGTGCCGCCACATCTGCGGCAAGAGGGGTCACGTGCTGCTCGAAAGCTCATAATCATGTGTATACTTTAATTCCTAAAAGCCCATGAATCAAAGGTTTTTTTGAGCTACTTAGACCTACAAAATGCTGATTCATTAGATTTAGAGAGATGCACTGGTTTGAATACAGGGGGGTCTGACCACATGACGGCGATTTGTTGACCCTACTAGTAGGTCACAAGTCATGTGCTTATTCACAAATGGTTCATAAAAAAAATATCTGGCTTCTTGCACGAGCTATGGGCAACATTAATTAATTAATTAATTAAACTCGTGCTCCCGTTGGGGAGTCACGGAGCACCGAAGTGCTTTTAATCCCTGTGTGACAGTGCACAACAGGAGAAAGGGCAGAGACCCCCAGTCTCCTTCATTAATTAATTAATTAAAATTATTTAAAACCATAGCTCCGTTGGGAGCATATGTAACACATAGCCCTGAGAAAGGGGCATCTATGGGGTTGTAATACAATCAGGGCTACAACCTGCAGGTGGAGGATGTACAACAACTATCACCTGCTCTGGGTGCACAAGGTGTACCTGCACCGCCATGATGGTTCATGCCTCCTTAACAAGCACATCCATGGGCGAGCATCATCCATGGGGGCCATTATGGGCGCACATGCGCGTGGGGACCTTGCAAAGGCTAAGCCTATCTAATCTACACTACTGGTATATTCCCTAGTCTGGGGTGGCAGGAGGGGCCTGCCAGGGCTTGTTGTCAACGTGGATGACCGCCCCCCTCCAGTATACCGGCTTCCCCCCTGCACGCTGCCGGAGCTGAAGGTAGGTCTGCCATAGCTCGCGTCGCCGCTGTTGCTGGGCCAGGGTCAAGTCGTCGTCCAGCGTGAAGCGAGTCTCCGAGAGCTTCTTGCGGCATTTAATAAGGAACGCCAGCTTGTCCGTCATGTACTTAAAGGTGAGGATTGCACAGGTGCAGGGCCAGCCTTGCCCCGCGCGCGGGGAAGGCGGACAGCCGACATGTCCAGCTCACCAGTGAGTTGCATGGGGGCAAGAATGGCGCGCTTAAATGCCTCAAGGAGGCTCGTGGAGGTCTCTGACACCGGCCTGCCGGCTGGTCGAAGTGCTTGACGATGACATTGTGGCTGCGCTTGTCAAGCTCGGCCGCCTCGCGAAGGTCGAGGGCTTGTTGCTTGAGTTGTGCCGTGATGGTGGAGACCTGTGGTGGAGGTGGTGTGTTGGTTAAGCAAGTCCGCCCAGGTGGAGCTAGGGGGCATCGCCGGCCGGGCCAGCAGGCGCCAGCTGGGCGGCGATGTCCTTCACCGCCTGGGCGGTGAGGCCGGCGGTGTCATGCAATTAGCACTAATAAAGGGCGGTGGCGGTGGCTTGAAGAGTTGGTCGCGGTCGAGGAGCTGGGCGGTGATGTCGGCAGTGGAGGCGGAAATGGCAGTGGAGGTGGAGGCGGCGGCGGTGGAAATGTGAGGAAGTTCAGAAGCCAGCGTGCCACCGATGGCTGCTACGTCGGCAGCAATTAAGGGGGGTCACGTGCTGCTGAAAGGCTTCCGCGAGGATGGAACGAAGTGTGGGGGCGGAGATGGATGGAGCCCAGATCTCGCCGTCGGAGCGCTGGAGAAGGGAGTTGATGTCCAAAAACCAAATGTCCTCATTTGAGGACATAGTCCTCGTTTGAGACGGGGGGGGTCAGGGGGGCGGTTTTGGCGCCAAAGTTGGTCCTGAGGATCCCTGGTGGGTTTTGGCGCGAAACTGGGATAGGTACTGAGCGCGCCAAGCCCCCGGGGTCGACAGGGGCCGACCGTACCTGGAAAATATGAGGCGAGGAAAAGTACCTACTACAGCAAGAACGTTGCAATGTAATCGAGCATTTTGTCGAGTGACGGCTATGGGGTCGTTCCAGTTCTGAGGCTTGCCTGAACGTTATAGGCCATTATTTTGCCCCGAATGAAGACAGAACTTTAGATCATCATCTAGTCATTTCGAAGATGCTGCTTTTGACGTGCAGGTGCTTTGTATATGTCGAAAATATTGTTCATGAACGGATTTTGGCATCGTTGAAGAAAATCTGGAAGCTACGTAGATGGCATGATAGGTCAGTATGCAGTTCGGTTTTACAATTTCTTTTTCCGCCCAGTAGCTGCGGATATCGCGAGTATGGGTTATGGTACGCTTCTGGGTTAATGGGCGACCCGGGCAACAGAGGGACCTGGGCAGTTAGATGGGTCAAAGAGTCTCCATTTTTTCGTCGTGATATCGCAGTCACGCCTGGCGAAAACCACGGCGAGCGCGAGCCATATTTTACTTTTGCCGCAAGGCTGGGTGCTTCCCGGGCGTCACCGTCCTTTAATATATATTTCTTGAGCTGTCCCGCGCAGCTGGCGGCCTGGGCGCACGTCAAGAACAAGGTTCCGGATGTCATCCGCAACCGCATCGTTCTAAATAAGCGTGTCAAGAGTATCGTAGCTTATAACCCCCGCAGACTTAATGATTCCGGTTCTTTTCAATGCCCAACGTCGTGGTTGTGATTACGCCTATGTCCGGGGAACTTAAAGGAAGTTTGCTGGGTAATGCTTTCTTTTCCCGTGGTGTCACTGAAAAGGTAAACGGCCTTGCGTCGTCAAAACAGCAGCAAGTAGAAGTCACTGTGCTTAGTTGCAATGTGGTAGTTTGATTTAACACATATACTGCCTTGTTGCTGAAAACTTTTTCAAGGCTTGCTGGGATGTTGCCCATATGTTTCTAACGCTTAACCTCATGTCCAAGTGAGCTAGACTGGCTTGGAAACTTGAGCTTTTCATGCTTACATTGTGCTTGTATTGCTATTTGTGCCTCTTTGCAGTATCTGCTTCATATATGATTGAAGGCCTCAGCATCATTGTCGAGCACCGTGGTGGCAGCCAAGCCTCCAATAACGATCACCGACCTAACCTTGGCAAGTATTTGCTTCTTATTTCATTCTTTGGACTGAGCTAGCTTTGAGCTAGCTTTACACCTGCTATTTGGCCTGCACCATGGTCCCTGGCTGCCAGTTACATTTTGTGCCCCCCCCGGCAGGCTGCAGGGTCTAGGATAGCGAGGGTGTAATGTAGACATGTTGTGGGCACCTTGGGTGCATTTTCAGGACCAGCCATGACCTGGCCCTGCCTTCTTTCTGGGCATATTGTTGACTTGAGTGCTTGTTGGTCACTCGCGTAGCGACCCCCCTGCATTCATAAATCGTAAACAATTATACAATGAGCATATTTCATGGATGTTAAGCATTGCTACTCTTGAACATATCATAAATGAACATGGTTCCATGCCGTACCCATGGATATGTTGAAATGTGTGAGTTATTACAAATGGTATCCATGCTTAAAAATGTCCTCATATGAGGACATTTTCTTGGTGATTAGACATTGAGGATGGCGTGCTGGAGTTCGGGGCGGGTGCACCCGGGCAGCAGGGTGAGGTGTCCGGCCAGAGGCGGCCGTCCGGGAGGATGAGCTAGGCGATTGTTGTCGTGGAGATGGAGGCACAGGTCGTAAAGCGAAGCGTAGTCCCCGAAGAAGATGCATCGCAGAGCATCGGTCGGAGTCGGGTTGGCCCAGTCGTAATCTTCTTCGACCTTGAAAGGCCGGGGCCAAAAGCTCGGTTCTGAGGGGCGTGAAGACCCTCCTGTTTAATTTGTCGGCTGAGCGGGTGCGCTTGGGGTCAGGCGATGCAGATGGCGAGGCGTTAAGCCCGGGAGGTTGCTGGACGACCACCAGTGCACGACTAGTGTCACCGCTGCCTGCCGGACCTGATGGCGAAGCTGCAGCCTGAGCTGCATATACGTATTTTCATTGCCGAGCGCAGCCGCCAGGCTGCGTTGCGTCGAGGCGCGTTTGTTCGCCATATATTGCGTTACTAGTAGCGTCGGAAAATTATATCAGCATGTGCGTCTTAGAAAGACGAAGCGATTGTGATATTCACAGCTAAATTCGGTGCTCAAACGTGAAAGTTATGAGCTCCGACAGCCATGGCTACCTCGTGGCCGGAATTTCGCGTGGTTCCTTCATGCCAAAGGCATGCCACAGCTGCATGCGGGCACGCTAGCTAAACGGACACGCTAACGATCCGGCAGCCTGTGGGTGCAATAAGACCCATGTGAGCATATCATAACAAGGAGCGTGGGCAAGTAATCTGATCGAAGCCAGGACGTAGCATGGCTGTACAAGGACTATAAGCTAAGGCTATGGCTGGTTGTGTACCGTGCGTTAGTGGTGCACGTGACTAGGTAAGGTGGCGCACAACTAGGCAAACATTCTAAGCATGGCTGCCATGGCGGCATGCAGTGACTACCAATGAAGTAAAGCTAGGGCTACAAGCTATTCTAGCCCGCTGGGGGCGTCCACATCTTGTGGTTGATCATCAGGTCCCCGCCCCTCCAGTACACCTTGGGCTTCTGGGGGTCCTGCTTGTGGCGGAGGTATTCAGGCCACAGGTCACGTCGCTGCTGCTGCTGAGCGGGGGTCAGGTCGTCGTCCAGCGGGCTACATATGGGCAACATATGCAGGCTCTGCACATGGAACAAAACTCAGGCCCATTGGGCCATCTTGTAATGCACACTGGAGCTATTTTTCATGAGCATCACAAACACAACGCAGCATCAAGGAGACAACCAGCGCAGGCCAGAAATCGGGAAATCCGGATCATGGTAGCTCGAGGCACACCCTCGCGGCCTCGCGGTACAATAGGCTTTGGGCACAGCCTTTATAAACAAGCCCCTTTCCATCCTCATGTCGCACCGTGCGAGCATGATCAGGATGCAAGGTCGCCAGGCACGCCACGGTCAACCTTCCCGCCAATTTACCAGCCTTACACGCCTCCTAGCCCGACTTGAGCGGGATGAGGCCCAGTCGACACGCCGGCGACCCCAGCCAGGACGGAGACGACGCATATCCGTCCTGAAAGAAAGCCTCCATGCGTTGACAAGCATTAACCCCAATCGCCACCCTCCCCCTCCCCCCCCCCCCACCCCCACCCCCACCTCCAGCACTACCCTTCTCCACCCCCACCCCCACCCCCACCCCCCCGCTAATAGGGCAACGGCCCATTCTTGGCATTGCTAGTTTTAACGTGCGCACCCTCCCCGCAGATCCTTCTACGAGCGGCGGCACCCCAGCACGCCAACGCGTCGACGAGCTGATCGCCCTGTGCGCCGACAACAAGATCGCTGTTCTTGGAGTCCAGGAGCACCGACGTACCGTTGACCCTCAGCACGCGGTCAACGGTCTGCTGGTCGACGACCTGCGTGCAGGCTGGCGGTTCCACTATGGTGGCGGCGACGCGCCGGGCCAAGGTGGTGTGGGCCTCTTGTGCTCGCCGGCAGCATCAGAGCAGCTCCAGTCCATCGTGCTGCGGTCCCCGCGTGTGCTAGTGGCCACTTTTTCGGCCACTGAGGGCCATTCACACCACACGCTAACCGTTATCGTGGGATATGCACCACATGCGGGTCGAGCTCAGGCGGAACGTGAGGCCTTCTTCGACGCCCTCAAGGAGGAGGAGGCCAACATCCCAGCTCGGCACTTCCTGGTTATGCTGCTCGACGCCAACGCCACGCTGCCAGTTGGCACTGGGGGCGCTCAGTATTCCCCAACCAACACGACAGCCAACGGTAACACGCCTTTATTTGCGAATCTGCTGGCAGAATCTGCGCTGGTTGCATGCAATGCTTCTTTCGCACGCCCCGCTGAGCAGCTGGCCACCTTTTTTGGGCCGTCGGATCGGGTGGTGTGCCTTGATTATGTCTGCGTACGTCGGGCTCAGCGCCCCTCAGTTGTCGATGCTCGCGTCCTGCAAGATTCTGTCAGCACGGTGGAATCTGATCATCGTCTCGTGCTCGCTCGCATCAGATTGCGGTTTCCTGGGGTGAAACCGTCGCGACAGCTGGCACCTCAGCCAGATCTGAAAGTGCTCCGGATTGTGCTGAAGGATGCCGACAAGATGTCAGCAGCAGAGCAGGCCGCTATGTCGCACAGGGATGATTTCCTGGCCGTATTCGACGCCGGGGGCAGCCGACAGCAGTTACACGCCATTCCGCCGCCGGGGGATATTTCAGTGATCCTCCGTGGTGTCGCCGCCAAGTATCGCCTGGCTGCCCGCACCCTCCCCACCTTGCCTCCGCGTCGGCAGCTTGCTGTCCACCGTCACGCACCGACAGTGGTCGCCGCCAGGCAGATGCTCCGCCGCAACCGAGATCCGCTCGCCAAACCTGGGCTGCAAGCAGCTCTGAGGGCCGCCTACGAGCAGGCTGAGAAGGCAGATGCTCAGCAGATGGTCAAGGACCTGCGCAGCTGCCAGCAGAAGCACGACGGCAAGGGGGCCTGGTTCTGGTACAAGCGCCTCGGGCACCCGGACGGCCTCGGCCGGCCCCACCGCCACGACGTCCCCGGCGCCCCAGCCAAGCGGCTTCGTACCTGGGCCACGGCCACGGCCGAGGTCGTGGGGACAGCTGCGCCGCCCCCACCCCTGCTCCCAGCCGCCGCCGCCCGCCCGGCCGCCCTGGCCGGCCCCGCAGGGCCCCCGGCCCCGCCTAGGTCAGCGGCGGACTACCTAGTCCCCCCGCTGGTCGGCCCACTTGGCGACCCGTCTGACATGCCTCCTTTCACCTCTCGCGAGGTCACGGAGGCGGTCCAGCGCCTGCGTTATGAGGCAGCCACCGGCTCTGACGAGATTCCGGCCGCAGTTGTAAAACTTGCAGCCGAATTCGAGGACACAGGTGTTATGCTGCTCTTCCGGGACATCTGCAACCGCCTTCTGCTGTCGTCGCAACCACCTCCAGCGGCCTGGCAACACAGTTTTCGCACGATGCTGTACAAGAACAAGGGGTCGCCTGCCGACCCCGGCAACTACAGAGGGGTGTGCATTCAAAGTGCCCCCCTCAAGCTTCTTATGCGGCTCATCCTGAACCGCCTGCGCACGGCCCTGGACGGTCACCTCAGCGAGACTCAGCACGGCTTCCGTTCAGGTCGCAACACAGTACAGGCGCTCTTCGCTACTCGCCGACTGGTGGAGGAACTGCAACGCCTTCAGCCTGGTGAGTCCCCTTTGCACCTTGTGCTGGTGGACTTCATCAAAGCCTTCGATTCGGTTTTCTGGCCTGCGCTTTGGGACATCCTCGAGTTGTTCCGGATCCCCCGCCCCCTGATTGCTGTCATCCGCAACCTGTATGAAGGGTCCACCACTTCGGTGCGCACTTCTTACGGGACCACGCCCCCATGCCCTTTACAGAAGGGTGTGTGGCAGGGCTGCGTGCTGTCGCCCTACCTGTTCATTATTGTTGTCGAACAAAATTTTTGCAAAGTGACCCCATCTCCCTTGGGGATTGCCATGCCCGGGACAAGGCATGCAGCCATAGTAATAATATGGGTGAACCTAATTTGGATATCTCATTGCAAACACGCATGTTTAGAAAAAGATGATGCCTTTATTTGTTTAGCAATTCGACATACACGTGCCCGCGCGCGCTCCTTCTGCTGCTTCTTCTGCCCCCGGCGCGACTGCCTGGGTCTGGGTCGCGGCCGCGGTCACTTTGATGCCCACCCTGAAGTCGGCGATTGTCTCGTCGAGCGTTAATTCTATCCCGTTGCGATTGCACACTTCTTGTATGAACCGCATTTTGTTGAGCGAAACTTGTGTTGCCCTACGGAACAAGTGCAAACGTTTTTTGTGGTCGGGAAAGTCCTCGGCGTATGCGTTTAATTGTCCCACCCCGTGCGCCCATCCAGCAAGCTCTTTTACTTCTACGATGAGCTTTGCATTTCTGCAGAGGATGTCGATCCTCCCGGCCCTACACGCTACTTCCCTCTCGCCTCCGAGCACTGCAGCAAGATCCTTTTGGATTATGGACTCGGCGCACCTGCGGCGAACTGGCGGAGGTGCCTGCTCAAGGCGAACCGGCGGAGGTGCCTGCTCAAGGCGAACCGGTTTGTTTGCATCTCTCAAACCGTGTCTTTCTAGCCAACCAGCAGTAGGTGTCCACGTCCCTTTCTTTGCCATCGAACGCATGACCTGGATCGCAGCCCGCATCGGGTATTTCTCCCTGTACCGAGCCTGCGCCTTACGTCGCTGCTCCATCTCCGCTTCGGATCGACGGACCTTCTCCATAGAGAACTCTCTGCACTACTTACTCGACAAACTTCTTCGCATCTGATAATCATTTGGTTCAACAGAGCAAACGCGTCGGTCATCGACGACGCCACGTGTTGGTCGTTTAGAGGGCTCTCTCTAACCATTTGTATAGGAATTTGAAGTTAGGGATGTAACGATATTGTGTTTCTATTATGAATCGTTGTTATAAAGCAGTCTATTACGCGTCCGCGGCCAACGGGACGATGGTGCGCCACTCGGGCGCCGCGTCCGTCCATCCGTCATAGTACAGGTACACGGCCCGGACGAACGCCCCGTGGTTGCCGGGGCAGGCCTCGGGCCTCGCGCACCATCGGAGGTACGACTTCAGCGTCTCCATGCGCTTGAGGAGCGACACCGATCGGTTCCGCGCGCGCCCCCCGTCGTCGACGCGGAAACCGTCGGGGTTGTACCGGATGAACAGAGTGGGCATACCCATCGCCTGGCCCACGTTCACCATCCTGGTCTGCTCGCATTCGCAAGCATAATGCATGTGCTGGTGCTCGTCCACCTCGAGCACCAGCACGTGGGTCCCCGCGTCCCACACGAAGTCCGGACGCACGCGGACGCACGCGCCGCCGTCGATCATGCGGTCGTGCGTCTCGTAGGGAGGCAGCGATCCCGCCGCGATCTCCGCGTCCAGGAAGGCCTTGACTTGCATTTCGTGACGCTTGGCGATGTTGGCGGCGCGGTCCGGGTCGCACGTGGGACATCGGCCCGACGCGTCGAGGATGTCGTCCAGGCCGCATACGCTGCACGGATGGATCGCGACATTACGACTGTCCGCGGGGGCGTGGCACTCGCAATAACGGACACCCTCTAGGTCGTGGGTGCCGAGCTCCTTACACTCGGAGCACTGCATGCGGGGGCGTTTCACATCCCCCCTGCGCTTATGGGACGCGCATCGACTCGCGGGGTTACCGGGCAAGCCGTACCACGCGCGGACGCCACACCCTGGCTCAGTGCATCGTCTTTTCTGTACGTCGACCATGTCTCCCGCCCTGTGTACGGCGCACCGAGATGGACGTCGATCGCCCACGTGGCCGTAGGCTGGTTGTCGATTGCATCCTGGTTCATCGCACCGGCGACTCCGGACGTTGACCATTTCGGCGGATCTGTGCGTAACGCATCGTGTTGGACATCGATCCCCGGAGAGTCCGTACACCGGAATTCTCAGGCACCCCAATTCCGTACATCGCTTGCTGATGACGTTGATCATTCCAGGAGCCTTGTGTACGGCGCATCGTGTTCGACGTCGATCACCCACGTGGCCGTACGATGGATATCGATCGCATCCTGGCCCATCGCATCGTTTGGACACGATGTCGAGCATGTCCGGCAGTCTGTGCTCTTTGCATCGTGACGGACGTTGATCCCCAGCGAGTCCGTACACGGGGCGGGTCGCGCATCCCGGCTCATCGCACCTCCTGCTGACGATGTCGACCATGTCGGCAGATCGGTGCGTAACGCATCGGGACGGTCGCGTATCGCCCACGCGGCCGTAGACCGGATGGGTCGCGCATCCCGGCTCCTCACATCGTCTGGACACGACGTTAAGCATGTCGGGAGCCTTGTGTTTAGCGCATCGTGTTCGACGTCGATCACCCACGTGGCCGTACGACGAGTGCCGTTCGCATCCCGGCTCCTCGCACCGTCTGGACACGATATCGAGCATGTCGGGCAGTCTGTGCTCTTTGCATCGTGACGCCCGTCGACCCCCAACGTGTCCGTAGGATGGCTGAACCGAGCACCCCGGTTCCTCGCACGTCCTCTGTCTCTTCGCCGACATCCCGGACGTCCGTCGCGCGCGATCGTGTCCCGCGCGGTCCGAGGTCTCCTCGTCTCCGTCGACCCTCACGCATCGCCTCTGATAATCATTTGGTCCAACGGAACGAACGTGTCGTCCGGCGCCGCGCCGACCGATCCGATCGGATGACGCCACGTGTCAGTCATCGACGGTGCCACATGTCGGTCATCAACGGTGACACGTGTCGGTCGTCGCGTGACGGCGCGGGTCATCGCCGGGTCCGAGGACGTATGTAGGACTTAGCCGATTTCGGTCGCGAGGCCGCGAATCCTACATACCCAGTGCATGATGGGCGCGCGTGGGATGACTCGTTGAGCAAGACAAGAGAGGGCTTTTATTAATAAATAGATAGTGCATTACATGACGAGGCTCTCGTTTCGAGCCTCCAATAGGAGGAGTTATCCACCCCTAAGTTTCCACTAAAAATCCGACAGGTCATCGCCCTCGGACTCATCCAGGTCCCCGTCGGACTCGCGGTTCCAGCGTGGGTTCCACTCGTCGTCCTCGTCGAACGGGTCAAAATTCTCGTTGAACATGTCATCAATAACGTCCCCCTCGGAGCGTTCGCGGACGAGTCTGCACTTCTTGTCACAGGCCGCGGAGGGGTGGCCGAAGTCCCTGAGGACCTGCTCGCCGGCCTCTTCGGCGATCTGGTAATCGCAGACGCGCGCGTAGTCTTGGCGCCATTCGAAAAACCCATCATGTTCGCGGCAGCGACGGCAGAGGATGTCGCATTCCTCGCCCCCGTGGAAATGCCGCTTCACCATCATGAGCGCCACGCGCGTCGTCCTGCGCCCGCACCGTCGGCAATGGGCGTGGGGCTTCTTGAACAGCTTGCGAGGCCGGATCGGGTCGCGACGGGCCGCGGCGGCCTGCTTGTGGGTCAGGTAAGAATCGTCTCCCTCGCGCGGCTTTCGGGGCGCCCCGGGCGCCTGGGGAACCGTGTCGGCCTGCGGGGGGCGCGGACAGCACGCGAGGGAAGAATGCACGATCGAGGTCAGCGAGAGAAACAGGACAAGCGGACACGCGAACAGACTCGGGGAAGAATGGCGGACAGAGAGAGAGTCCTCGCGCACTCGATTCTTACCTGGACAACCGCGCCGGACACCGGGGAGGAATTGGGAGTGGCCATTCGGGGAAGATTTCGGGAGATGGGGAGAGGGCTTTCGAGGCAGTGTCTCGAGTGAGAGCTCGTTGCGTGGGATGCCCGGACAGAGCGGGTGTCCCGCTTATGTAGTGGCGACGGGTTCCCACGGACGGCCAGGATGATCCTCCGATCCACGGTGTGCCAATCACTCTGCCTGCGCCGCGCCAACCGATCCGATCGGACGCTCGCTCGTATCCTATTGGTGGATACTCCAAGCGCCGCGCCAGAGACGGGTGTACCCTCTGTTCCACCTCCCCTTTCCGCCCTCTTAACCCCTATTATTGACCCCCGAAAACCCCCTTCCCGACCCCTAAAAAAGCCCTGTTCCAGTGTTCCGGCCCACCCCCCCTGGGCCGGTATCATTTGAAAAAAAAAAATTCTGGCCAGGAAAATGGCGTTTTCGGACTTAGCCGATTTCGGCCTCTCCCTCTCTCCCTCTCTCCTTCTCTCTCTCTCCTTTCTCTCTCCTCTCCCTATCTCTTCTCCTCTCCCTTCCCGTCCCTATATATCCAGGGTATAGGGGGTCTATATATTTTCCTATTATCTACTTTTTAGAAGAATACCGGCACGCCCCCTCCGGGAATAGGAACGGTATATATAGGCGGCTATTCGTCCTATTTAACCGTGGGCGTGAATAGGACACCGTCTCATATATCCTATTTCCGGGAGGGTGGTTCCGGTATCATTCTAAAAAGTAGATAATAGGAAAATAAATAGATAGACCCTATTCCATGGATATATAGGGAGGAAGGAGAGGAGAAAGGGAGAGAGGGAAGGAAGGGATGGAGAGAGAGGAAGGAAGGAAGGGAGAGAAAGGGGAAGAGGAGGCTGAAAACGGCTAAGTCCAAAACGAAGGATTTCGGTCCCAGGAAAATTTTTTTTCAGAATGATACCGGCCCAGGGGGGGTGGGCCGGAACACCGGAACAGGCCTTTTTCGGGGGTCGGGAAGGGGGTTTTCGGGGGTCAAAAAAAGGGGTGAATAGGGCAAAAAGAGGGGTGGAACGGGCTGCGCCTCCCTTTCGGGCCGAATCGGCGCAGCGCTCCGAGTATCCTCCAATCGGATCGCTCCGTTCGGCGGGAGATCCACGGGGCGGATGTGAACCGCACCTCTCTTATGGCGCCGTACTCCTAGTATCCACCAATGAAAGGCGCGCGTACTACCGAGTGACCGAGACGGACTTGATTGGTGACAGATGTAAGCATAAGATACGCGGCGTCAACGCACGCGGACGCGCCCGGATAGCGGGCTTGGGACTTGGCCGAATTCGCGGGTCCGCGGTCCTAGCTATGCGCATCTAGCTACCGTGGGAACATGATGGGACTCATTGAATAGGGTTCATACACTCTTTTATTCATAAATAGGCGGGGTTAAAGCACGTATCTCCTATCTACCCTGGCTATCTACCTCACGCGGCGCGCGCGTCGGCGAGGACGCGGGCCGGGGACACGCCGTCCTCGTGGTATACGGCGGGCACGCCGCGGCTGGGCGGGATGGAGCTGATGCACACGGCGCGCACCCAGGTGGACCCGTCCGTCCTCCGCTCGTACTCCAGGAACACGTTGGCATTTGGCCGCTTGGAAAGGCCGGCCCGACGCGCCTCGTGCGAGGACAGGATCGCAGCGAGCGGAGTGCGAGCGAAGTCCCTCAGTGGGACAAGTCCGATCGTGCGCCCCGGCCGGCCGGCGTGGCGGAAGACGCTGTACACAGTGCCGTCCGACGCGGTCGCCGGCTCGCTCAGCCAGTAGTCGGCCCCGACGCCGACTTCGTACGCCGGAATTACTTCCACGAACTTCCCCGCGGAGTCGACCCAGCGCGTGCGGCCCTTGGCGTCGTCTTGCCTTCGCACGGTCGGGTCGCGCGCCACGTGCGCAAACACGGATGAGGCCAGGTGTCGCTTGGTCAGGGGGCCGAATGCGGGCCAGTCCTTGACGCGGTCGGAGAAGTCCGGAAACTCGCTGTCGTCCGCCGTCATCTCGGCGGCGGGCCGCTTCTTGGTCGCGGGACGAGGGGCGGGCGCGGGACGAGGCGCGGGCGCGGGCGCCGGCGTGGGCGGGAGGACGGTGTCGGAGCCCTGCGCCCACGTGCCCGTTTCGTAGGACGGCGAGGCGGGGAAGCCGTAGGCGTCCGCGAACGAGCTGACCGGCGCGCTGTGCTTGAGCGGGCCGACCACTTGGCTGGAGGCGTCGGTGATGTCCGCCAGCAGGAGGTACGTCCACGGCCCCACTCGCGCGCCTTCGGGGGGCGGGGGAGGCGCGGCGACGAGCGCGGTGTCCGCGGGGCTGTCCGGGGTCGATTCGCCGCCGGACGCCGCCCCGGCGCAGTCCGGGTCGATCTCGTCGAGCGTCGGGAAGCTTCCCCATCCCAGGCCCTCCATGATGTCCACGTCCTGCATGGTGCGGATGCGAGCATAAGATGCGCGAGTGTGTTAGAGGGAAGAATTCGAGGGGCCAGACATGCGCGAGGATGGCTAGATGGGGGAAGAATGCATATAGCTCACCTTTTCGGGGAACAGGCGCAGGATGTCGAAGGACAGTTCGGAGAGGCAGCGCAGGTCGGGCGTCTGTGCGGAATCCATGGAGGAAGAATTGGTGGGGAGAGAGTTGGAGAGTCGGAGAGAGCTGGAGAGCTGGACTCGAGAGAGCTGGAGAGCAGGATGCCCGGACAGTCCGGTTGTCCTCCTCTTTATGCGTTTTTCGTGGGCGAACGGACGCTCCGGATTCGCCGCGATCGGAGGGTTGCCAATCACCCTCCGTGGATAACGCCGATCGTGTGCCAATCACGGCCGACCGTCGGATGGGCCGGGCATCTCCCGCGCCGCGCCATCGTTACCGTGGAGCTGCGCTAGTATCCACCAATGGGACGCCGGCGAGCCATACCGCGGCCTGGACTTAGCGATTTCGGGACTTAGCCATTTTCGGGACTTTGCGACATTGGGACTGTCCCGGCGTCCTGCTACTCTAACGTCATCGCGCGCGGCCGCGGTCGGGACTGCCTACTTGGGACTTAGCGTCCTACGTGTGCATGATGTTGAGACTTGAGACGGGAACATGCAGGCAAGGCTTTATTAATCAATAAAATGGTGTTAATCACAAGTCGCTATCTACATGTACACATGATAGCCCCCGGGGCTATTCGATAGGATCGTCGCCGCTCAGCAGGAGCGGGCGGCGAGCAAGAGCTGGGCGGGCGTCAGCCCGCGCGCGTGGTACGACGCGACAGTGGGCCGGGCATGGTCGTCTTCGAGGGCCACGGCGCGAACCCACTGCGAACCGTCCGCGGCCGTTTCGGTCTCCAGGATGACGGAGCCGTGCCTCGCCCGGCCGAGTCCGCACTCGTTGAGGTCGTCTACGGACGGCAGGGAGGCCAGCGGGGTGGACGGAAGTCCCGCAGGGGCACCAATCCGATCGTACGGCCGATGGCGACGCAGCGGGTGAAGACGGGCGCCGAAGTCGGCCCGTCGGGCTGGGCCAGCCACTCCTCTGGCCGGCCCAGGCGGGGCTTGAGCTCCGGGACCTTCTCGACGCAGTTGCCTCTCGAGTCCTCGTAACGCTTACCGACGAGGACGCACGTGGTGTCCTTCACGAGCGCCGCCACGACGCGCTGGGTCTGCGGCCCGAACGCGCGCCAGTCGCCTATGCGGGCCGAGAAGTCCGGCAGGGCGGACGGTGCGGGCAGGGCGGACGGAACGGACTGGACGGGCAGGGCGTACGGGATTGAGGAGGACGGGACGGATACTCGGGCGGTCTGGACGGACGTCGGCGCGCTCGACGCGCTGGACTCCTGGCGCCGCGCCGTGCGAGGCCTCTTGGGCACGGGGGGCTGCGCGGGCGCGTCGACCGTATCCGGCGTCTGGTTGAAGTAGCTGTCGCCGTAGTTGATGAGGAGTTCCTCCCCCTCGCGGATGTCCCTCAAGGCGTACACGCGGGAGGACAGCAACGCGTCGTTGGGAGTCTTGAACTCGCAGTTCTGAATGCCCCGGCCCTCGTGTGGTTGATGAAGGCCGTTTCGTTGCAGTACGTGTCCGCCTCCAGGCACACCGCGTACGTCCGTCCGTCGAAGAGCGTCAGACGGTAGCATCCGTCCGTCTTCACCTGGGCGGACGACGTGTCCAGATCTCCGTCTGGCAGCCTGTAGTACCGCACCAGGGCGCCGCCGTACACCCCGATCTCGTCTCCCGCCGCGAAGTCCCGGCCGGCGAACGCGCCGAACGGGCCGTGCGGGTCGTTAGCCGGGAGCGCCCTGACGCGGATCCGGTCGTTGAGGGAAGATTCGAGCATCCCGAGCTGGGCGCCCACTTCGAGCGTCGGGCACCCCGGGGTCACGGGGCCGACACGTACATTTTTAGCTGGCCGTTGCACCCGGTCATGGGGCCAGGTGCCGCTCACTGGACAGGAACATCCGCCGGAACAGCTTGTGCGCGGCGCGCTCGTTCTTCTCGAATTCTTCTTCGTGTCGGGGGCGCTTGGCCTGCGTCGGGGAAGAAACGGGCGATCACGCACGGGCAAACAGGTGAGGGAAGAAACGGTGGGTCAGATCGTGTGTGATAACCAGGGAGGCGGGGAGAAGGAAGCCGCGGTTCGAAGGGGAAGAATCGCTTACCGCGCGGACCTTGGCGGCGGTGCAGGGGTTGGGGGAAGAAACGGTAGCAGCCGATGCCATGGCAAAATAGAGAAGTGTGGGAGGCTAGCTGGGAGCTGGTTTGCTGGAGTGATGGTCGAAGGAATGACAAGACCCGGGTCCTGTGCCCATTATGTAGTCCTCGGGTGTCCGGCGGTTACGGGATCGACGCACGGGAGCGATTGGCGAGATCGACGGTGGGTGATTGGCCGGCGCGGACGGGCCTGGACGGACGTATCCACGGCACGCCAATCACGGGCACGCCAATCGGGCGAGCCAGTCCCGATCGGACGGCTGCCAATCCCCCCGGCCGCCAATCGGACGAGCCAATCCCGTCCGGTGATTGGCCCTCTTCTGGACGGACCTGGACGGGCGTATCCACGGCACGCCAATCGCGGATCCGCCAATCGGACGGGCCAATCTCGCCCTAGTGATTGGCCGGCCGCGATCGGGTCCCACAAGAGATGGGATGGTCGGATGCATGCCACGTGGCGCATATTGATTGGCTGGCGTCTGATCGCCCATCGCGCCATCCCGTCCGATGGGTATAAGTTCTTGGGGGGTGTTCGGATCTCGTCACCAAGCTCTCCGCTCTCCGCAGCTCGAAAAAAAACCCGCAGCCCTCTCCCATTCTTCTCCAAAGCCCCTCAAAAATGGCCCCACGCACCAAGGAGTCCGCCCGCAGGCAGGCGAATTATTCCATCACGGGACGCTTCCTGGCCGAGCCATGGCGCAACCATCCTCTCGTCACGAAATCATTCGAGGATGAATTCGCAGCGTTCGCCGAAACGCTGGAAGACCTCCCTATTCCTCCCTCAGGCCAGAGGGTGGATATCGTCGAGGTGGACGCTGGCTCTTCCGCCGCGTCGCCCGTAAAGTCGTTCTACGACCTCCAGAGGGTCGTTTCGGCCATTCGTTTTGCCCGCGCCGCGAAGAGGGCACGGGTGAACGCGCCGATTGTCGCTGGCGATGCGCCGGTTGACGGCAATGTGGCGGGCGCAAGTGACGCTCGGCCCAAGTCTCCACGCGCTGACGTGGATTGTGAGTTGGTGGGCGAGATCGTGACGGCCTCCAGTGGCGAGAAATTCGTTGTCGCCGAGTGAACAATGACCCTGGAAATCCCGACTGACGGGATCCACGGAGGCCATTAAATGAAATGGATTGAATAATAAAGCGATTGTTACCCCATTCTTGTGTGAATGCATGTCCACGTAGATAGGATCGCGCGGAATCTAGGATGGCATGACAAGTGGCATGTTCATAGAGATCCTAGATTCTGTTCAGGCTGTTCAGGCAATCCGATCCCGCTGACGTCATCGTTGACCATGATGCAATATAGGATTTCGCGACGGAAAACGGCCACGTGGCACGCGCGGAAGTAGCGTGTAGTGTATCCAGGGTACGGATCACGGAATCAAAAGAGTACGGCCCAAAAAAAATATCTAAAGCGCATAGTATAAAATGAAGAATCTCAGATACGGTGGATCCTGGGATGTCCAGGGAGGTGTCAGAGATCCGAATATTCGATCGTAACCGTCGCCTGAACAGGATCTGGGACGTCCAGGGACCCTTGGGTGTACGGACATGACGTCATCTGCTGACGTCAGCACGCCGAGTCGTCGAGTGGTGACGTCACCAGGTGCCTCCCTGGGCGGGCTTTCTCCGCTGGCACCTGGTGACGTCACCACTCGACGACTCGGCGTGCTGACGTCAGCAGATGACGTCATGTCCGTACACCCAAGGGTCCCTGGACGTCCCAGATCCTGTTCAGGCGACGGTTACGATCGAATATTCGGATCTCTGACACCTCCCTGGACATCCCAGGATCCACCGTATCTGAGATTCTTCATTTTATACTATGCGCTTTAGATATTTTTTTTGGGCCGTACTCTTTTGATTCCGTGATCCGTACCCTGGATACACTACACGCTACTTCCGCGCGTGCCACGTGGCCGTTTTCCGTCGCGAAATCCTATATTGCATCATGGTCAACGATGACGTCAGCGGGATCGGATTGCCTGAACAGCCTGAACAGAATCTAGGATCTCTATGAACATGCCACTTGTCATGCCATCCTAGATTCCGCGCGATCCTATCTACGTGGACATGCATTCACACAAGAATGGGGTAACAATCGCTTTATTATTCAATCCATTTCATTTAATGGCCTCCGTGGATCCCGTCAGTCGGGATTTCCAGGGTCATTGTTCACTCGGCGACAACGAATTTCTCGCCACTGGAGGCCGTCACGATCTCGCCCACCAACTCACAATCCACGTCAGCGCGTGGAGACTTGGGCCGAGCGTCACTTGCGCCCGCCACATCGCCGTCAACCGGCGCATCGCCAGCGACAATCGGCGCGTTCACCCGTGCCCTCTTCGCGGCGCGGGCAAAACGAAGGCCGAAACGACCCTCTGGAGGTCGTAGAACGACTTTACGGGCGACGCGGCGGAAGAGCCAGCGTCCACCTCGACGATATCCACCCTCTGGCCTGAGGGAGGAATAGGGAGGTCTTCCAGCGTTTCGGCGAACGCTGCGAATTCATCCTCGAATGATTTCGTGACGAGAGGATGGTTGCGCCATGGCTCGGCCAGGAAGCGTCCCGTGATGGAATAATTCGCCTGCCTGCGGGCGGACTCCTTGGTGCGTGGGGCCATTTTTGGGGGCTTTGGAGAAGAATGGGAGAGGGCTGCGGGTTTTTCGAGCTGCGGAGAGCGGAGAGCTTGGTGACGAGATCCGAACACCCCCCAAGAACTTATACCCATCGGACGGGATGGCGCGATGGGCGATCAGACGCCAGCCAATCAATATGCGCCACGTGGCACGCATCCGACCATCCCATCTCTTGTGGGACCCGATCGCGGCCGGCCAATCACTCGGGCGAGATTGGCCCGTCCGATTGGCGGATCCGCGATTGGCGTGCCGTGGATACGCCCGTCCAGGTCCGTCCAGAAGAGGGCCAATCACCGGACGGGATTGGCTCGTCCGATTGGCGGCCGGGGGATTGGCAGCCGTCCGATCGGGACTGGCTCGCCCGATTGGCGTGCCCGTGATTGGCGTGCCGTGGATACGTCCGTCCAGGCCCGTCCGCGCCGGCCAATCACCCACCGTCGATCTCGCCAATCGCTCCCGTGCGTCGATCCCGTAACCGCCGGACACCCGAGGACTACATAATGGGCACAGGACCCGGGTCTTGTCATTCCTTCGACCATCACTCCAGCAAACCAGCTCCCAGCTAGCCTCCCACACTTCTCTATTTTGCCATGGCATCGGCTGCTACCGTTTCTTCCCCCAACCCCTGCACCGCCGCCAAGGTCCGCGCGGTAAGCATTCTTCCCCTTCGAACCGCGGCTTCCTTCGCCCCGCTCCCTGGTTATCACACACGATCTGACCCACCGTTTCTTCCCTCACCTGTTTGCCCGTGCGTGATCGCCCGTTTCTTCCCCGACGCAGGCCAAGCGCCCCCGACACGAAGAAGAATTCGAGAAGAACGAGCGCGCCGCGCACAAGCTGTTCGGCGGATGTTCCTCCAGTGAGGGCACCTGGCCCCATGACCGGGTGCAACGGCCAGCTAAAAATGTACGTGTCGGCCCCGTGACCCCGGGGTGCCCGACGCTCGAAGTGGGCGCCCAGCTCGGGATGCTCGAATCTTCCCTCAACGACCGGATCCGCGTCAGGGCGCTCCCGGCTAACGACCCGCACGGCCCGTTCGGCGCGTTCGCCGGCCGGACTTCGCGGCGGGAGACGAGATCGGGGTGTACGGCGGCGCCCTGGTGCGGTACTACAGGCTGCCAGACGGAGATCTGGACACGTCGTCCGCCCAGGTGAAGACGGACGGATGCTACCGTCTGACGCTCTTCGACGGACGGACGTACGCGGTGTGCCTGGAGGCGGACACGTACTGCAACGAAACGGCCTTCATCAACCACAACGAGGGCCGGGGCATTCAGAACTGCGAGTTCAAGACTCCCAACGACGCGTTGCTGTCCTCCCGCGTGTACGCCTTGAGGGACATCCGCGAGGGGGAGGAACTCCTCATCAACTACGGCGACAGCTACTTCAACCAGACGCCGGATACGGTCGACGCGCCCGCGCAGCCCCCCGTGCCCAAGAGGCCTCGCACGGCGCGGCGCCAGGAGTCCAGCGCGTCGAGCGCGCCGACGTCCGTCCAGACCGCCCGAGTATCCGTCCCGTCCTCCTCAATCCCGTACGCCCTGCCCGTCCAGTCCGTTCCGTCCGCCCTGCCCGCACCGTCCGCCCTGCCGGACTTCTCGGCCCGCATAGGCGACTGGCGCGCGTTCGGGCCGCAGACCCAGCGCGTCGTGGCGGCGCTCGTGAAGGACACCACGTGCGTCCTCGTCGGTAAGCGTTACGAGGACTCGAGAGGCAACTGCGTCGAGAAGGTCCCGGAGCTCAAGCCCCGCCTGGGCCGGCCAGAGGAGTGGCTGGCCCAGCCCGACGGGCCGACTTCGGCGCCCGTCTTCACCCGCTGCGTCGCCATCGGCCGTACGATCGGATTGGTGCCCCTGCGGGACTTTCCGTCCACCCCGCTGGCCCCTGCCGTCCGTAGACGATCTCAACGAGTGCGGACTCGGCCGGGCGAGGCACGGCTCCGTCATCCTGGAGACCGAAACGGCCGCGGACGGTTCGCAGTGGGTTCGCGCCGTGGCCCTCGTGAAGACGACCATGCCCGGCCCACTGTCGCGTCGTACCACGCGCGCGGGCTGACGCCCGCCCAGCTCTTGCTCGCCGCCCGCTCCTGCTGAGCGGCGACGATCCTATCGAATAGCCCCGGGGGCTATCATGTGTACATGTAGATAGCGACTTGTGATTAACACCATTTTATTGATTAATAAAGCCTTGCCTGCATGTTCCCGTCTCAAGTCTCAACATCATGCACACGTAGGACGCTAAGTCCCAAGTAGGCAGTCCCGACCGCGGCCGCGCGCGATGACGTTAGAGTAGCAGGACGCCGGGACAGTCCCAATGTCGCAAAGTCCCGAAAATGGCTAAGTCCCGAAATCGCTAAGTCCGGCCGCGGTATGGCTCGCCGGCGTCCCATTGGTGGATACTAGCGCAGCTCCACGGTAACGATGGCGCGGCGCGGGAGATGCCCGGCCCATCCGACGGTCGGCCGTGATTGGCACACGATCGGCGTTATCCACGGGGGTGATTGGCAACCCTCCGATCGCGGCGAATCCGGAGCGTCCGTTCGCCCACGAAAAACGCATAAAGAGAGGACAACCGGACTGTCCGGGCATCCTGCTCTCCAGCTCTCTCGAGTCCAGCTCTCCAGCTCTCTCCGACTCTCCAACTCTCTCCCCACCAATTCTTCCTCCATGGATTCCGCACAGACGCCCGACCTGCGCTGCCTCTCCGAACTGTCCTTCGACATCCTGCGCCTGTTCCCCGAAAAGGTGAGCCATGCATTCTTCCCCCATCTAGCCATCCTCGCGCATGTCTGGCCCCTCGAATTCTTCCCTCTAACACACTCGCGCATCTTATGCTCGCATCCGCACCATGCAGGACGTGGACATCATGGAGGGCCTGGGATGGGGAAGCTTCCCGACGCTCGACGAGATCGACCCGGACTGCGCCGGGGCGGCGTCCGGCGGCGAATCGACCCCGGACAGCCCCGCGGACACCGCGCTCGTCGCCGCGCCTCCCCCGCCCCCCGAAGGCGCGCGAGTGGGGCCGTGGACGTACCTCCTGCTGGCGGACATCACCGACGCCTCCAGCCAAGTGGTCGGCCCGCTCAAGCACAGCGCGCCGGTCAGCTCGTTCGCGGACGCCTACGGCTTCCCCGCCTCGCCGTCCCACGAAACGGGCACGTGGGCGCAGGGCTCCGACACCGTCCTCCCGCCCACGCCGGCGCCCGCGCCCGCGCCTCGTCCCGCGCCCGCCCCTCGTCCCGCGACCAAGAAGCGGCCCGCCGCCGAGATGACGGGACGGCAGCGAGTTTCCGGACTTCTCCGACCGCGTCAAGGACTGGCCCATTCGGCCCCCTGACCAAGCGACACCTGGCCTCGTCCGTGTTCGCGCACGTGGCGCGCGACCCGACCGTGCGCGAAGGCAAGACGACGCCAAGGGCCGCACGCGCTGGGTCGACTCCGCGGGGAAGTTCGTGGAAGTGATCCGTCGTACGAAGTCGGCGTCGGGGCCGACTACTGGCTGAGCGAGCCGGCGACCGCGCGGACGGCACTGTGTACAGCGTCGCCGCCACGCCGGCCGGCCGGGGCGCACGATCGGACTCGTCCCACTGAGGGACTTCGCTCGCACTCCGCTCGCTGCGATCCTGTCCTCGCACGAGGCGCGTCGGGCCGGCCTTTCCAAGCGGCCAAATGCCAACGTGTTCCTGGAGTACGAGCGGAGGACGGACGGGTCCACCTGGGTGCGCGCCGTGTGCATCAGCTCCATCCCGCCCAGCCGCGGCGTGCCCGCCGTATACCACGAGGACGGCGTGTCCCCGGCCCGCGTCCTCGCCGACGCGCGCGCCGCGTGAGGTAGATAGCCAGGGTAGATAGGAGATACGTGCTTTAACCCCGCCTATTTATGAATAAAAGAGTGTATGAACCCTATTCAATGAGTCCATCATGTTCCCACGGTAGCTAGATGCGCATAGCTAGGACCGCGGACCCGCGAATTCGGCCAAGTCCCAAGCCCGCTATCCGGGCGCGTCCGTGCGTTGACGCCGTGCCTTATGCTTACATCCGTCACCGTCTAGGTCCGTCCCGGTCACTCGGTAGTACGCGCGCCTTTCATTGGTGGATACTAGGAGTACGGCGCCAGAAGAGAGGTGCGGTTCACATCCGCCCCGTGGATCTCCCGCCGAACGGAGCGATCCGATTGGAGGATACTCGGAGCGCCGCGCCGATTCGGCCCGAAAGGGAGGCGCAGCCCGTTCCACCCTCTTTTTGCCCTTTCACCCCTTTTTTGACCCCCGAAAACCCCCTTCCCGACCCCCGAAAAAGGCCTGTTCCGGTGTTCCGGCCCACCCCCCCTGGGCCGGTATCATTCTGAAAAAAAATTTTCCTGGGACCGAAATCCTTCGTTTTGGACTTAGCCGTTTTCAGCCTCCTCTTCCCCTTTCTCTCCCTTCCTTCCTTCCTCTCTCTCCATCCCTTCCTTCCCTCTTCCCTTTCTCCTCCCTTCCTCCCTATATATCCATGGAATAGGGTCTATCT
>RPFO01001349.1:0-122500 GCA_009746045.1 Mesostigma viride | reverse complement strand
CCCTGCCCCTGCCCCTGCCCCTGCCCCTGCCCCTGCCCCTGCCCCTGCCCCTGCCCCTGCCCCTGCCCCTGCCCCTGCCCTGCCCCTGCCCCTGCCCCTGCTCCTGCCCCTGCCATCACCATTCTAACCACCACACATTACGAAAAGCAAGAAGAAATTATAATAATAATAAGAAGAAATTATAAGAAGAAGAAATAATAATAATAAACAAGCACAAAGTTGACTGCACATGCGACTGTACCAGTAGGCACGTAGCAAATTTTAGCTGCAGCTTCAATTTCAACTTCATTGCAATTGCAAGTGTGACTGCATGTGTAATTGCACTACCAATGCCTAATGCCCACTGCATGTGCCCAGTGCGAATGCAATTCAAAAGCAACATGCAATCGAAATTACAGCTGAAGCCGGCTATTAACAAAGATATTTAAAGCAGTTGTTAACTACAGAGACCCAATGAAAATGCAAATGCAATGAAAAAGCAACAGAAGTTGAAGCCACTGCCACTCTACCTGCCGACAGTAACACCACCGCCAGCACCCACTCATATCCCAACGACAAGGAAATAGAATTGCCCAAAGCCAGACATACATTGGGACGCATAAGCAAACGGCAACGCAAGCGCACATGCAAATGTATACGCAAAGGCAAAGGCAAAGGCAAACGCAAACGCAAACGCAAACGCAAGCTTGTCATGTACCTACGCTTAACTGCAAACGCAAACTGTGCACGAAGCAAAAAGATTGGATGGCCAAGATCATGGCAAATACGAGGGCCGAAAACAATCCAACTTCATCTAAATGTCCGAAATCCTCACGACGTTTCGATGCGCGCTTGAATGTCGAAGGCCTGCGCCGATTATCGATCATAAGTCGAATGTGTAATTGTCGGCTTATGAGAACTGCTTTGCGACAGTATCACGTCAGGCCGTTCCTGTGCAGCCATTTTCCCTGTGCAGCGGGTGGACAACGTTCACTTTCCGCATTATTCATGGCTATCGAAGTTAATTCTTACCGACCCCGGCTGCCATGGCCACTGGCCACGCATATCAAGTTCAGGTATTCCCGACCTGTAGCGCAGCAGATTTCTGTTGGAAGGCATCCTAAGCATCGTGATAAAAGAAATCCGAACAATAGACATTCATGCTGCATCTAAGGACATTATGGCATTTGTATATACTGCAAGTACATGTATCGACATTGCCGTGATTGCTAACCCCGACTCACCATGAACAGGAACTTTCCCTCTGCCTCCATGAAATGTACTTCGTGAAATGTACTGTAATACATATGATGTACTACGATGATAATCATCCCAGCAAAGCCATAGTACACCTTCCGTTTCGACCGCCATGTCGGCCACTAGTCCGGATAGCTCAATGTGCACCTGACCTTGACACTAATCGCACAAACAGCCACAATTTTGCAAGCAAGAAGACATGGCTACCTCGGCATTTCATGAAATGTACTTCGTGAAATGCATTTCGTGAAATGTACTAAGGAACGTGATTGGCCGGCGTTCGCTCGCCAAATCTCGCAAAATGTACTAAGGCACGTGATTGGTCCCGCAAAATGTACTAAGGAACGTGATTGGCCGGCGAAGATTCTGTTTGCTGCAATTAAAATTCCCTACAGAATCTTCGCCGGCCAATCACGTTCCTTAGTACATTTTGCGGGACCAATCACGTGCCTTAGTACATTTTGCGAGATTTGGCGAGCGAACGCCGGCCAATCACGTTCCTTAGTACATTTCACGAAATGCATTTCACGAAGTACATTTCATGAAATGCCGAGGTAGCCATGTCTTCTTGCTTGCAAAATTGTGGCTGTTTGTGCGATTAGTGTCAAGGTCAGGTGCACATTGAGCTATCCGGACTAGTGGCCGACATGGCGGTCGAAACGGAAGGTGTGCTATGGCTTTGCTGGGACATAATCGTGGCTATCTGCTTCCTGGCTTTCGCTATCATGGTGATGGGACACCATGGGAAGCGCAAGTTCGCAGCCATAGTGCTAAGCGGCAGCACCCATGCCGGCAGCCTAGTGACCGACGAGACGTTCGACTGTAAGTGCGGCCACGAGTGCATGAAGCCCATTAGAATATCACATCTCCAGGCATTGCGAAGCGCCTGGTTTTCGCCCGGGCGGAAGCAAGAGGACAGGAAGGCGGCGATAAAGCAGCAGCTGCACCAGGGGGGGTACGACGCCATAACCACGATGTCGTCATCTACTCGTCACAAGTTCGTTCATGGCGCTGGTTTTCGGTTCGTTCTCGACGGGGGAGTCAAGGATATGAACATAGGGTTTGTGACCCCTTTTCACTTTCGCGTTTCACTTTCGAGGCGGCCTTCAGGCACTGCCTGAAAATTAGCAACCACGTTTGGAACTCTTCGGACCACCTGTGAAACTAATCACATTTGATGATGTGCTGGCGGGCCTGGGCATCGCATTTGAGCATTACTTCGAGCAGGGCTCAACAAGCTCGATTCGCCAACTCAACCCGAAGAAGCCCTAAGCTGCGGTAAGACATATATTTGTGTGGATGGCTCTTGATATCATGCTGAATTTCTAGTCTTCTCTAGGTGGACAGTTCATGTGCAGCCATACAGGTCATCCATGTGTGTTTTAACCATGTTGCATGTG
Source organism: Mesostigma viride (assembly GCA_009746045.1). NCBI lineage: Eukaryota > Viridiplantae > Streptophyta > Mesostigmatophyceae > Mesostigmatales > Mesostigmataceae > Mesostigma > Mesostigma viride. The sequence continues at coordinate 119,864 of RPFO01001349.1, read as the reverse complement.
CCACAGATATTATGAGCAGTATTTACTAAGTGTGCTGGAGTCGTTGTTGCATGCTTGTTGTATTTCACAGTTCACGCCTGCATGAACGCATCGTTGATACTAATGATTATTCATATTGCATGACTGTTCTATTGGGGACGCCGCGCTTGATGTCACAACGTGGCCGAAAGGGTGCATCCACCGCTGACGGCCGGTGGGTGAAATCGATGGACGCATTTCCGAAGAAGCCAGCCGCGGGCCACACCCATGGCCGGGCGGGCGCGGGCGGCGGGGGGCGGGGCGGGGGAGAAGGCGCGGGTGCGGGCGCGGGCGCCACCCAAGACGCGGGCGCGGGCGCGGGCCCGGGCGGGGCGGGGGGGGCGGGGCGCAGGCGCCGGCGCGGGTGCGGGCGCGGGCGCCACCCAAGGCGCGCGCGCGGGCGCGGGCGGGGTGGGGGCGCAGGCGCCGGCGCGGGTGCGGGCGCGGGCGCCACCGCCGACTTGGATGATGAGCCAGCAACCGAAGCCGAGAGGGAGAGGCACCGCTCTTCGAAGGTGTTCGATCTCGAAGTGTTTTGGGGCCCGGATATGACCGTGTATGTCCGCTGGCGCCTAGCCGCATCGGAGACGTTGGTAAATGCACCGGTGAACAAGTGGCAGCCCACAGGGCCTAATGGCGAGGCTTGTGACGGGGTCACGCCCATTGGGTACACCCCGCAGGGAGATCCTGTCTATGGGTGCCTCCTCATAGAGCGTGGCAAGGCCCCCAAAGGAAGTCCTGGTCTAGTGCCGCTTTTTGAATGGGACGAGGGCGGTGCCAGGAGATGTACCTGCGCTAGCCTTCACAGCCTTTTTCCTGACATCGTCGCCGCTGAGAAGCAGCAGTTGCTGGACGGATGGATTGAGCAGGTGCCAAAGTCCGTGGAGGATGTGCGTGCCAACAACGAGAATCTGTTCGACATCATGGAGCAAAAGCTCAAAGAGAAGCGTGAACTGCAAGCGAACAAGGCGGTACCCTTACCGCTGCGATCTGCAGGCGACCAGTCGGTTGCGCGGGCAACACGAGCACTGAGGCTGCCCATAAAACAAGTAATCTCACACGTCGCTTGCCCTGCCCGCGAGATTCAAGCGCAGATCAACCGCGCATGTGCGCCCGCTGCGCGAGGGAGCACATCAACGGCAACGCCCGCTTTGCGCACACTGATTTCCGGCAGGCACACCTTCAAGGTGAATGGAAGCCTCATACGACGCAGCGACCTACTCGTTGTTAAGCGGCCAGCCGTCACCTGCGGGCAGGGAATGCCGTGGGCACCACACATGCTGGTGAAGGTCCTTGATCTGGAAGGCGATCGCACGGAGCGTGACAGCATTGTCGCCTCTCCTTACTACGCACCGTCGTGGACGGGCCAGTTTTCTAGAGTGACATTAGGTGGCGGCAGCGCAGGGATGACGGTCCCCATTTCTGATGTACACCTGCAGCACTGGACAGTGGGCGGTACGGCAGAGGTGCACCAGCCTGAGCTGATCAGTACCGGCAAACTGTCAGCTGCCACGGTGGCGGCGTTGAAAGAGCACCCGCAGATTGACTTTGAGCATTACAAGACTGCCACCGCCGCCAGGGCAGCAGCAAAGGATGACTGCAATGCCTACTTTGCCGAGCATGGAGCACGTGCGCTTATCGGGATGCGCCTGTGTGCCCTGTTTCCGGGGATAGCGAGGAAGAGGGAGCGCTTCCATGGCTGGGTCACTAAGGTTCAGGAAAGGGGAGGTCACCTGCTCATCAAGGCGATGTGGGCTGATGGGCAGTATGAGGACTATCATGCCCTGGCGGAGGTGACGCAGTTCGTGTGCGGCTGCCCACACCCAGTCGAGGCATTTGGCCGCGCTCGCTTCTTTCCACAGGAGCTAGGCTGGCACCGTGAACGCAGGTGATGGCACCCACATAGACGATGCCGTCCCTGCTGTGCACAGTGACAGTGAAGGCGGGGAGGAGGAGGAAGAGGGAGAGAAAGAGGGGGAGAAAGAGGGGGAGGAGGAGGGGGAGGAGGAGGGAGAGGGGGAGGGAGAATGGGAGGGGGAGGGGGAGGAGGAAGAGGGAGAGGGAGAGGGAGAGGAGGATGCGGAATGGGAGCCGGGGATGACTGGTAGATGAGACGGTGCCATCTACCGGCGCATGGAATGAAGTGGTAGACAAGTTTACTCATGGTTGTCGGCAAGTAGAGCATGCACGCCTGGCCTAGCTGAATTTAAATCAATGAGTTGAGTTTGGAGAGGCTGCATTTTGCTTGGATGAAGAATGTGTTAGCATGGCCAAACTTTTATGGCTTGTAGCCAAATCCTCTTGGGGTATGTGCACAGTGTACTAGCGGTGTTGTGCAATTGCGAGGATTCCTGTCTTGTAGCGATGTGGCCTCTCACCCTGCAGCCTGGTAGATGTGTTGGCATGCAGCCACCCATCATTGGTCATCCGATCTGGTGTGATTTGCATTTGCACACCTTGTATTAAGGCCATGATATGATGATGTCTTGTTATTTTTAATGTGTATATGCGAAAAGAGGCATAATATGCTTGTATATAGTGCTAGCAAATGTCACTACCTTTACCTATGCCTGACCTTACAAGTTGAGGATGGTCTAATGTAGTGGCAAACAGGTTATTTACAACAATTCACAGTTTTCTGACATAGTTTGAGGCAACTATACTTACCAAAATGCTTGAAAAAGGCAAAAATTGCACCATTTATGCTAGCAAACGTCACTATTTTGAGATCAAACTGGGCCCAAACTTGGCCCATGGTCTAATCTAGTGGTGTTTAGGTTGCTTCCAACATTTCATAGCTTTCTGACATAGTTTGATATTGTTTAGTAGCTTACACTGAGCAAAATGCTTGAAAATGGCAAAAAATGCACCATTTATGCTAGCAAACGTCACTATTTTGACGTCAGACTGAGCCCAAACTTGGCCCATGGTCTAATCTAGTGGTGTTTAGGTTGCTTCCAATATTTCATAGCTTTATGACGTAGTTTGATATTGTTTAGTAGCTTACACTGAGCAAAATGCTTGAAAATGGCAAAAAATGCAGTATTTATGCTAGCAAACGTCACTATTTTGAGTTCAGATTGACCCCAAACTTTGTGCATGGTCTATTCTAGTGGTAATTAGGTTGCTTGCAAATATCCATGATGGTTTGACGTGATTTAGTACTGTTTCCTATTTATTACTATTTAATTTAACAAAAAATGACAAAAATGTACCTTTATTGCTAGCAAATGTCACCAAGATGACGTCCGATCGATACCAAACTTTGTACGAGGTCTATTTTGGTTGCAAACATCATGCATGACAATTTTCAGCATAAAAAGACAAACTTCGGTACGAAGTACATTTTGCGTGCTGGAGTACATTCTTAATGGCTGGTAGGGTTTGCACCGTGTGCAGTTCTTGGACGTTTGGAATCATGGCATGGCTAACGTGATGACTGACTAGCTAGACCTTTTCAGTGGTTTTCCATTTGCGGGTATTTCCTCGTAAATGGTGGGAGAGCGATCGCAGCAATGGTGCTCACCACTACGGACACTCCCGGCCAGTTAGGCTCGAAACACATGCACGCCCTGATCTTGAAAGCATGCTGTTTCCGGCCCCACGTGCATGTCTAGGTCATCTAGTCGCTCTATACACGTAAGCCAGCCATAATTTCAATGCTCAAGGCTACACATTTCCATCACCATTCATTTTCATCATCCTGAACGACTCGAACACGCGGACAAGATAACGGCAGGCTCGAGCTACCATGGTCCGGATTCTTCCGATTTCTGGCCTGCGCTGGTTGTCTCCTTGATAATTTCAATGCACAATGCTACACATTTCCATCACCATTGATCTTCATCATCCAGATCGACTCGAACACGCGGACAAGATAACGGCAGGCTCGAGCTACCATGGTCCGGATTCTCCCGATTTCTGGCCTGCCGGCTGGTTGTCTCCTCGATATTAATTAATTAATTAATTAAACTCGTGCTCCCGTTGGGGAGTCACGGAGCACCGAAGTGCTTTTAATCCCTGTGTGTGCACTACAGGAGAAAGGGCAGAGACCCCCAGTCTCCTTCATGCCAAAGGCATGCCACAGCTGCAATCGGGCGCGGCTAGCTAAAAGGACAGGCTAACGATCCGGCAAACTGTGGGTGCAATAAGACCCATGTGAGCATATCATAGCAAGGAGCGTGGGCAAGTAATCTGAACATAGCCAGGGCGTAGCATGGCTGTACGAGAACTAGGCTAAGGCTATGGCTGGTTGTGTACCGTGCGTTGGCGGCACGTGACTAGGTGTGTTGGCACAGCTAGGCAAACATTCTAGGCATGGCTGCCTTAGCGACAGTGACTCCAATGGTTACAAGCTAGGGCTATTGCTATTCTAGCCCGCTGGGGGCGTCCACATCTTGTGGTTGATCATCAGGTCCCCGCCCCTCCAGTACACCTTGGGCTTCTGGGGGTCCTGCTTATGGCGGAGGTATTCCGGCCGGCCACAGGTCGCGTCGCTGCTGTTGCTGAGCGGGGGTTAGGTCGTCATCCAGCGTCCAGGTGAGGTCGTGCAACCGCTTGCGACGAGAGAGGAACCGCTGCTTATCCTCAGGGGAGAGGAAGGTGAGCAGGACTGGTGGGGTGGCCGCCTTGTCCCGTGAGTGGGTCCGAAGGCGGTGGCACCCACGCAGTTCTACCTCACCTACCAGGCCCATGAGGGTAAGAAGCTGGTTCTTGATCTCGTCAGCAAGGGAGGTTGACGTCTCACCTGGCTTCTGGGGGAAGCGACGTAGCTCCTCGATATGTCCTGTCATTAATTAATTAACCCGTGTTTTTTTAATTAGAACGCGATATATCGCGTTGTAAGCTTTTTTTAGAACGCGTATAGCACCTAAGGAAAATTTTTTTTCATGGTCATGTATATACTTTCCTGAAAGCCCATAAATCAAAGGATTTTTTGAGCTACTCAGACCTACAAAATGCTTATTCATTAGAGAGATACACTGGTTTGAATACAGGGGGGTCTGACCATGACCGCGATTTCTTGACCCTAGGTCACAAGTCATGTGCTTATTCACAAATGGTTCATGAAAAAAATCTGGCTTCTTGCACGAGCTATGGGCAACATATGCAGGCTCTGTGAAACAAAACTCAGGCCCATTGGGCCACTGGAGCTATTTTTCATTAGCATCACAATTACAACGCAGTACAACGCAGTGGGAAACGTGAGAGCCCTTCACAACATTACGCAACGACCCGAGCCCCATAAACGGGGCCATAGTGAGCTTGGAGGGTCAAAACGTTGAACATAGGCGTTGTATAAGTTATACAGCATCAAACATGCATCAAACATCATGACTGGATGACCTAATATGACTGAATCAGGCAGCCATAGCCAAAGCATCATCCACTCTCACAACGTGTTGAGCACATGCCTCGTGGGAATGGAGGTGCTGGGTTTTCATTCCATAACGCGTGCAATAAGTACTGAGGGGATTCATAGGTGTTTGCTCAATTTCACAAGTCTTCAAATGAGTAAAAAAAAAATCTTTCAGATCTGAGGGTACCTAAAGCTGGACTGTTGCAGGCAGCATGTAGACCATGAAAATAGACCACCCACGAAAATTGGGCTCATTCTGAGCTCAAATGGTGACATGTGACAGCATACATGTGCAGTTTTTCGTCATTTCCCCCCTTTACTTACATGAAACAAATATGAATAGTGGACAAATGAACTCATTTCAGGCTGGATTCTTGCAGGCAGCATCTAGACCATGAAAATAGACCACCCACAAAAATTGGGCTCATTCTGAGCTCAAATGGTGACATGTGACAGCATACATGTGCAGTTTTTCGTCATTTCCCCCCTTTTCTTACATGAAACAAATATGAATAGTGGACAAATGAACTCATTTCAGGCTGGATTCTTGCAGGCAGCATGTAGACCATGAAAATAGACCACCCACAAAAATTGGGCTCATTCTGAGCTCAAATGGTGACATGTGACAGCATACATGTGCAGTTTTTCGTCATTTTCCCCCTTTTCTTACATGAAACAAATATGAATAGTGGACAAATGAACTCATTTCAGGCTGGATTCTTGCAGGCAGCATGTAGACCATGAAAATAGACCACCCACAAAAATTGGGCTCATTCTGAGCTCAAATGGTGACATGTGACAGCATACATATGCATGTGCAGTTTTTCGTCATTTTCCCCCTTTTCTGACATGAAACAAATATGAATAGTGGACAAATGAACTCATTTCAGGCTGGATTCTTGCAGGCAGCATCTAGACCATGAAAATAGACCACCCACGAAAATTGGGCTCATTCTGAGCTCAAATGGTGACATGTGACAGCATACATGTGCAGTTTTTCGTCATTTTCCCCCTTTTCTTACATGAAACAAATATGAATAGTGAACAAATGAACTCATATCAGGCTGGATTCTTGCAGGCAGCATTTATACCATGAAAATAGACCACCCACAAAAATTGGGCTCATTCTGAGCTCAAATGGTGACATGTGACAGCATACATGTGCAGTTTTTCGTCATTTTCCCCCTTTTCTTACATGAAACAAATATGAATAGTGAACAAATGAACTCATTTCAGGCTGGATTCTTGCAAGCAGCATCTAGACCATGAAAATAGACCACCCACAAAAATTGGGCTCATTCTGAGCTCAAATGGTGACATGTGACAGTGTAAATATGCAGCTTTTCGTCATTTGCACCGGTTTCTTACATGAAACAAATAGGAATCATGACCAAATGAACTCATATCGAGCTGCCAGGATTCTTGCAAGCATAATACTACACCACCTACAAAAATTGGGCTCATTATGAGCTCAAATGGTGACATGTGACAGTATAAATATGCAGTTTTACGCCATTTTCATCGTTTTCTTACACGAAATAAATAGGAATCATGACCAAATGAGCTCATATCGAGCTGGATTCTTGCAAGCTACATTTAAACCATAATACTAGACCACCTACAAAAATTGGGCTCATTATGAGCTCAAATGGTGACATGTGACAGTATAAATATGCAACCTTTTGTCATTTGCACCGGTTTCTTACATGAAACAAATAGGAATCATGAACCAATGAACTCATATCCAGCTGGATTCTTGCAAGCTACATTTAAACCATAATACTACACCACCTACAAAAATTGGGCTCATTATGAGCTCAAATGGTGACATGTGACAGTATGAATATGCAGTTTTACGCCATTTGCACCGGTTTCTTACATGAAACAAATAGGAATCATGACCAAATGAACTCATATCAAGCTGGATTCTTACAAGCTTAACATCCATGAAATATGCTCATTGTATAATGGTTTACGATTTATGAATGCAGGGGGGTCGCTACGCGAGTGACCAACAAGCACTCAAGTCAACAATATGCCCAGAAAGAAGGCAGGGCCAGGTAAAGTAAAGGCTGGTCCTGAAAATGCACCCAGGGTGCCCACAACATGTCTACGTTACACCCTCGCTATCCTAGACCCTGCAGCCTGCCGGGGGGGGCACAAAATGTAACTGGCAGCCAGGGACCATGGTGCAGGCCAAATAGCAGGTGTAAAGCTAGCTCAAAGCTAGCTCAGTCCAAAGAATGAAATAATAAGAAGCAAATACTTGGCAAGGTTAGGTCCATGATCGTTATTGGAGGCTTGGCTGCCACCACGGTGCTCGACAATGATGCTGAAGCCTTCAATTATATATAAAGCAGATACTGCAAAGAGGCACAAATAGCAATACAAGCACAATGTAAGCATGACAAGCTCAAGTTTCCAAGCCAGTCTAGCTCACTTGGACATGAGTTAAAGCGTTGGAAACATATGGGCAACATCCCAGCAGGCCTTGAAAAAGTTTTCAGCAACAAGGCAGTATATGTGTTAAATCAAACTACCACATTGCAATTCTAAGCACAGTGACTTCTGCTTGCTGCTGTTTTGACGACACAAGGCCGTTTACCTTTTCAGTGACAACACGGGAAAAGAAAGCATTACCCAGCAAACTTCCTTTAAGTTCCCCGGACATAGGCGTAATCACAACCACGACGTTGGGCATCGAAAAGAACCGGAATCATAAAGTCTGCGGGAGTTATAAGCTACGATACTCTTGACACGCTTATTTAGAACGACGCGGTTGCGGATGACATCCGGAACCTTGTTCTTGACGTGCGCCCAGGCCGCCAGCTGCGCGGAACAGCTCAAGAAATATATATTAAAGGACGGTGACGCCCGGGAAGCACCCAGCCTTGCGGCAAAAGTAAAATATGGCTCGCGCTCGCCGTGGTTTTCGCCAGGCGTGACTGCGATATCACGACGAAAAAATGGAGACTCTTTGACCCATCTAACTGCCCAGGTCCCTCTGTTGCCCGGGTCGCCCATTAGCCCAGAAGCGTACCATAACCCATACTCGCGATATCCGCAGCTACTGGGCGGAAAAAGAAATTGTAAAACCGAACAGCATACTGACCTATCATGCCATCTACGTAGCTTCCAGAATTTCTTCACCGTTGCCAAAATCCGTTCATGAACAATATTTTCGACGTACACAAAGCACCTGCACGTCAATCTCCCCTGACATTGGTTATCTGCCCCATCTTCATGATCTAACACGCAAACACCTAAAGTATTTGCATAACACAGGCGTTTTGCCCTCTGGTTCTCAGTTTCACTCATTGCCATATCATATTATGCAGGCACGTTTTGGTAAACAATCGCCGGCGACGTTGGTTTTGTTCGTGCGCGCACAAAGTAATTACCGGTAGTGCTTGGCAGGCTGTACGCACCTGCAGCCGCGCGCGCGCAAAGACGACGGTCACTGTGCTTTGTTCATTCAAATGCCATTTGCATGCGAGGCTCGGACAACACCGCGGACTGTTTGAATCAGAATTTTTTCACTTTTGGATGGTCCTTCGTTTCTCGCATGTTCAGCCCAGTTCAGGTTGTACGGTCAGTGTTGGGGGTCGGTGCATGGGTTCTCAATGGAATTCTCAATGGAATGCCGCAACAGCCCATTTTCATTGAGAATGCAAGTCCTTTTCGCATGTTCAGCCCAGTTCAGGCTGTACGGTCAGTGTTGGGGGTCGGTGAATGGGTTCTCAATGGAATTTGGGCAGTTACCAGTGAATTACCAATGCGTTTCGCGCTTGGTTTGGTAATTGCGATCCTTGGTAATTGAAAAGTTTGACATAGAATAACACGATTTTAAGAAGTTGGAGTAAACTGGTAAACAGTAGGTAAACAGGCTCATGGCGTCGTGAGGGACGCCGCGTCCTTCATGCCGTTGCTGGCGACACGCTGCACGATACACGTGTCGCTTGACCCAACGGCGCGGCCTTGTTGTTGTTGTTGTTGTTGTTGTTGTTGTGTGACTTGTGTCCCACGCCGCAAATGGGCAGCAGAGAATATGGGCGTGGCCTGTAACAACAGTGGAGTCGGATGTGCCTGATCTCCTCGCTCGTTAATAGCAATCTCTTTCCAAGCGAGGTCTCGAACTCCTACCGAGGTCTAGCGCGCTAAAAAGCATTAAAAACCCTTCCTGTGAATTACTTAGTTCAACCCTCACTGAATAGAATTCATGATTCATGATCAGTGAACCAGGTATACATGCCGGCTTGAGCAAAGTGACTTAACGTTGTCGACCCGGTGGCGCTGCAGCCTGCTGCCCTGCGCCATTCATTTTTCATTTCAAGTCGTTTCACTTCATTTTAGGTATGTGAATGCACTAATTTTGGGGACTGTTTTATGAACAAGTTATTCTTTCATTTTCTAGTCGATGATATGCAATCTACTTCCAGCTGCACATGTCAGTTCATGTGAATCAAAGCCATGCCCCTTCCAGCTGTGGCGGATGGTAGTTATCGGCGATCACTGACGCGTCATTTCATTTCATCGTATTTTTGCTTCCATGATAATTGTCGGCTGATATCGCTTGATCTGCACGCGAGCTGCTTTCAGCAAGCAAGTCCCGTGCGCACTGTACGTAAGGATAGTACGCGGTTGCCAATAACCATGCTGCATCTGCATAGTTATTGGGGTCGAGCGGCCTTGTTCGTTCTGGTCGGGATCCTCCATCTTCAGCCCGTCACCACTCCATTCCATTCCATTTCCTTCGGTGAAGCTGGTACGTATTTTTCAGTAATTCGTGTCATAACCAAGGTTTAAATATCTACAAGTAGACCCGGTAGGGGCCAAGCCCCTACTATTGGAGGCTTATTCAAGTCCCCTACTGTACAATCCGCGTTCATATACTCGTATTTTCAGGCCCCATGTATTAACGCGAGTACTGTATTACCCAACCTGGCTGGCGCCTGACATGCCACTCGCATGAACATTCGCACACAGATTCATTCGCTCTGTGTGCCCCCCAAAATCTCTTTTGGTGCCCATTGCAAGATTATGACGACCTTGGCTGTAACGGTATGGAAGGAGGCCATGACAGTAGCATTTTGTTGTCATGTCTGTTTAGGGTTTCGATGCAAGGTTTCACGACGATGAGAGTCTAGCAAATTGATTAGGCACCGCATGCTATGCGAGGCGCCGTTAGAGCGCACCGTTTTGGGGTGGGAATAGGAAATAATTGAATATATCTAGTGTGGTTGCATAATGCATTGTGTTGCATGATCAAGTATCAATTATGTAGAAGAATTACCAAGTTTTCACATGGTACTAAAGTTGCCTGCACGTGGTCGAGAAGTGGAGTGTAGTGCACTGTGAAGGCATGCCGCAATCGTCACCCGCCAGAAAGCGTGGCACCTGCGCTTTCATATAGACTCAGCATTCCTTCCCAGATGCTCTCGGTTTGGCCCCAAGCAGTGGATTCAAGGCTCTTAATTTGGCGACCCTCTGACAGCTATTATAACTCTGCTGTGGTGTTTGGATTGGCGTTTGACACTCGCTTACTATGCCCTGTCTCAGCCGTAAGAAAGCAGATTGCCACGGTCCACTCAAATGGCTTTCTGCCCAACATGCACTCGCGGGGCTGTACCAATGCGGACCCTCCCAACATATTTCCAGGTGGCGCCTACTTGTAAGTCTTTGTGGTTGTCAGCACTTTGAGGCAGTGATGCCCTCGTTGTATGGCTGGGTTGCAGTCCATGCTTGCAGGCCCACTAGATGAAATGGTCACTCTACGATCGAGAATGGACTCAGCCATTGAGCCCATGTTATAGTATCATCATATACCGTCGTAATTATAGCCTCCTAGTTTTTTTATAGCCTAGTAAAATATTTTGTTGCTGGAAACATATCAGGTGTAGGACATGGACGATGATTTTAGTGCAGCGTCCCTTGACGTGCGACTGCATCAGCATCCATGGTTTGATGTGTTTTTGGCCATGATAGCATTAATGAAGTCCACTCCAACGTGTAACTGCTTTTTTTTAAGTAGTATGACGTGCTCCTTTTAAAAATGATCTTCAATATTGATGTTGAAACGTCAACGTGGCAGTTACCACTCCTTGTGATGATTGCATGTCCCCTTTATGCAAGGACGGCTTGTGGGGTCTTGCATGGGGTGGCACTGCCGGCAGTTACCTCTCCTTGTGATGATTGCACGTCCCCTTTATGCAAGGACGGCTTGTGGGGTCTTGCATGGGGTGGCACTGCCGGCAGTTACCTCTCCTTGTGATGATTGCACGTCCCCTTTATGCAAGGACGGCTTGTGGGGTCTTGCATGGGGTGGCACTGCCGGCAGTTACCACTCCTTGTGATGATTGCATGTCCCCTTCATGCAAGGGCGGCTTGTGGGGTCGTGCGTAGGGTGGCACTGCCGGCAATTACCACTCCTTGTGATGATTGCATGTCCCCTTTATGCAAGGACGGCTTGTGGGTTCTTGCATGGGGTGGCACTGCCGGCAGTTACCACTCCTTGTGATGATTGCACGTCCCCTTGACGCAAGGACGGCTTGTGGGGTCTTGCATGGGGTGGCACTGCCGGCAGTTACCACTCATTGTGATGATTGCATGTCCCCTTGTTGCAAGGACGGCTTGTGGGGTCTTGCATGGGGTGGCACTGCCGGCAGTTACCACTCATTGTGATGATTGCATGTCCCCTTGACGCAAGGACGGCTTGTGGGGTCTTGCATGGGGTGGCACTGCCGGCAGTTACCACTCCTTGTGATGATTGCATGTCCCCTTTATGCAAGGACGGCTTGTGGGTTCTTGCATGGGCTGGCACTGCCGGCAGTTACCACTCCTTGTGATGATTGCATGTCCCCTTGACGCAAGGGCGGCTTGTGGGGTCTTGCATGGTCTGGCACTGCCGGCAGTTACCACTCATTGTGATGATTGCATGTCCCCTTGTTGCAAGGACGGCTTGTGGGGTCTTGCATGGGGTGGCACTGCCGGCAGTTACCACTCCTTGTGATGTTTGCATGTCCCCGGCTTGTGGGTTCTTGCATGGGGTGGCACTGCCGGCAGTTACCACTCCTTGTGATGATTGCATGTCCCCTTGACGCAAGGACGGCTTGTGGGGTCTTGCATGGGGTGGCACTGCCGGCAGTTACCACTCATTGTGATGATTGCATGTCCCCTGAATGCAAGGGCGGCTTGTGTGGTCGTGCATGGGGTGGCACTGCCGGCAATTACCACTCATTGTGATGACTGCATGTCACCTTGTTGCAAGGACGGCTTGTGGGGTCTTGCATGGGGTGGCACTGCCGGCAGTTACCACTCATTGTGATGATTGCATGTCCCCTTTATGCAAGGACGGCTTGTGGGGTCTTGCATGGGGTGGCACTGCCGGCAGTTACCACTCCTTGTGATGATTGCATGTACCCTGGACGCAAGGACGGCTTGTGGGGTCTTGCATGGGGTGGCACTGCCGGCAGTTACCACTCATTGTGATGACTGCATATCACCTTGTTGCAAGGACGGCTTGTGGGGTCTTGCATGGGCTGGCACTGCCGGCAGTTACCACTCCTTGTGATGATTGCACGTCCCCTTGACGCAAGGACGGCTTGTGGGGTCTTGCATGGGGTGGCACTGCCGGCAGTTACCACTCATTGTGATGATTGCACGTCCCCTTCATGCAAGGACGGCTTGTGCGGTCTTGCATGGGGTGGCACTGCCGGCAGTTACCACTCATTGTGATGATTGCACGTCCCCTTGACGCAAGGACGGCTTGTGGGGTCTTGCATGGGGTGGCACTGCCGGCAGTTACCACTCCTTGTGATGATTGCATGTCACCTTGTTGCAAGGACGGCTTGTGGGGTCTTGCATGGGGTGGCACTGCCGGCAGTTACCACTCCTTGTGATGATTGCATGGCCCCAGCTTGTGGGGTCTTGCATGGGGTGGCACTGCCGGCAGTTACCACTCCTTGTGATGATTGCATGTCCCCTTGTTGCAAGGACGGCTTGTGGGGTCTTGCATGGGGTGGCACTGCCGGCAGTTTCCACTCCTTGTGATGATTGCATGTCCCCTTCATGCAAGGGCGGCTTGTGTGGTCGTGCATGGGGTGGCACTGCCAGCAGTTACCACTCCTTGTGATGATTGCATGTCCCCTTGACGCAAGGAGGGCTTGTGGGTTCTTGCATGGGGTGGCACTGCCGGCAGTTACCACTCCTTGTGATGATTGCATGTCCCCTTTATGCAAGGACGGCTTGTGGGGTCTTGCATGGGCTGGCACTGCCGGCAGTTACCACTCCTTGTGATGATTGCATGTCCCCTTGTTGCAAGGACGGCTTGTGGGGTCTTGCATGGGGTGGCACTGCCGGCAGTTACCACTCCTTGTGATGACTGCATGTCCCCGGCTTGTGGGTTCTTGCATGGGGTGGCACTGCCGGCAGTTACCACTCCTTGTGATGATTGCATGTCCCCTTTATGCAAGGGCGGCTTCTGGGGTCTTGCATGGGCTGGCACTGCCGGCAGTTACCACTCCTTGTGATGATTGCATGTCCCCTTCATGCAAGGGCGGCTTGTGTGGTCGTGCATGGGGTGGCACTGCCGGCAGTTACCACTCCTTGTGATGACTGCATGTCACCTTGACGCAAGGACGGCTTGTGGGGTCTTGCATGGGGTGGCACTGCCGGCAGTTACCACTCCTTGTGATGATTGCATGTCCCCTTTATGCAAGGACGGCTTGTGGGGTCTTGCATGGGCTGGCACTGCCGGCAGTTACCACTCATTGTGATGACTGCATGTCACCTTGTTGCAAGGACGGCTTGTGGGGTCTTGCATGGGGTGGCACTGCCGGCAGTTACCACTCCTTGTGATGATTGCACGTCCCCTTGACGCAAGGACGGCTTGTGGGGTCTTGCATGGGGTGGCACTGCCGGCAGTTACCACTCCTTGTGATGATTGCATGTCCCCTTCATGCAAGGGCGGCTTGTGGGGTCTTGCATGGGGTGGCACTGCCGGCAGTTACCACTCCTTGTGATGATTGCATGTCCCCTCGACGCAAGGACGGTCTGTGGGGTCTTGCATGGGCTGGCACTGCCGGCAGTTACACCACTCCTTGTGATGTTTGCATGTCCCCGGCTTGTGGGGTCTTGCATGGGGTGGCACTGCCGGCAGTTACCACTCCTTGTGATGATTGCATGTCACCGGCTTGTGGGGTCTTGCATGGGGTGGCATTGCCGGCAGTTACCACTCCTTGTGATGTTTGCATGTCCCCGGCTTGTGGGTTCTTGCATGGGGTGGCACTGCCGGCAGTTACCACTCCTTGTGATGACTGCATGTCCCCTTGACGCAAGGGTGGCTTGTGGGGTCTTGCATGGGGTGGCACTGCCGGCAGTTACCACTCCTTGTGATGATTGCATGTCCCCTGGACGCAAGGGCGGCTTGTGGGGTCTTGCATGGGGTGGCACTGCCGGCAGTTACCACTCCTTGTGATGATTGCATGTCACCTTGTTGCAAGGACGGCTTGTGGGGTCTTGCATGGGGTGGCACTGCCGGCAGTTACCACTCCTTGTGATGATTGCATGGCCCCAGCTTGTGGGGTCTTGCATGGGGTGGCACTGCCGGCAGTTACCACTCCTTGTGATGATTGCATGTCCCCTTGTTGCAAGGACGGCTTCCCTGCCAGCCGTTAAGAATGTACTCCAGCACAAGTACATTTTGAGTTTTTCCAAGTTTCTTGTTTTTTGCTTGTTTCAAGTTCAGTTTTGCATAAAAAGTGTCCCCATAGCCCCTGGATCTCATCTGGAGGTAGTTGAACTAGTATATGCTACAATATACTAGGTTGTACTATTTTCTACTACATTTATACTATAATGTACTAAATTGAACTACATCTGAACTAAATGTAACTGTGATTGATGCCCCTGTAACGTCTCTCAATGCTCAATAACAGGTCTGGCCACCATTGGTGACCTCCTAGAGCCATTCACAGCTGCATTTCGTGGATCACCGCACAAAAAAAAATGTTTTACTTAGCCTTATCAACATGGGAATGAGGGCTTTGGTGTGCAAACATGCATGTGTGCTAAAAATTGGACATTCTGACACTGCGCGAGAGTCTGGTAATACTTAAGCACTTCAGGTCATGATCGAAGTATAGAATGAATTGATGCAAGCAATCAAGCATTATGCAAGGAATGGAATGCTGCAATGAATTTTAGCAGTAATACTTGCAACTAGGGAACACACGATAAAGTCACGAATCTGACATGCATTGTGCCGTCATGGCACATGCATGAACATGTACACGAACAGAGGATCACGCGGACGCCCACGTGCACGCGCATGGCAATCCCCATGCCCCCCCCCACACACACACACACAAGCCCCAACTCCAAACATTGCACCAATGACCCACCCACCCAAACCCACCCCAGCCCCCCTGACCCCCCAACGCCCATGCACACGCCCATGCCCCCGCCCCCGCCCCCGCCCCCGCCCCCCCGCCCCCGCCCCCGCCCCCCCCGCCCCCGCCCCCGCCCCCGCCCCCCCCCCCCCGCCCCCGCCCCGCCCCCGCCCCCGCCCCCGCCCCCGCCCCGCCCCGCCCCCGCCCCCGCCCCGCCCCGCCCCGCCCCGCCCCCGCCCCGCCCCCGCCCCGCCCCCGCCCCCGCCCCGCCCCCGCCCCGCCCCCGCCCCCGCCCCCGCCCCGCCCCCGCCCCCGCCCCGCCCCGCCCGCCCATGCCCTGCCCGCACCCGCCCACGCCCACGCCCACGCCCACGCCCACGCCCACGCCCACGCCCACGCCCACGCCCACGCCCACGCCCACGCCCACGCCCACGCCCACGCCCACGCCCACGCCCACGCCCACGCCCACGCCCACGCCCACGCCCACGCCCACGCCCACGCCCACGCCCACGCCCACGCCCACGCCCACGCCCACCCTAGCCTCACCCCTACTCCAAGCCACAATTATACCCAAAGCCACAGCCAGAAGTAGAGCGCAGCTGCAACAATAGCAGACGTAGCTGAGACACACACCTACCCACGCCAACGCCCACGCCCACGCCCACGCCCACGCCCACGCCCACGCCCACGCCCACGCCCACGCCCACGCCCACGCCCACGCCCACGCCCACGCCCACGCCCACGCCCACGCCCACGCCCACGCCCACGCCCACGCGCCACGCCCACGCCCACGCCCACGCCCACGCCCACGCCCACGCCCACGCCCACGCCCACGCCCACGCCCACGCCCACGCCCACGCCCACGCCCACGCCCACGCCCACTCCACGCCCACTCCCACGCCCACGCCCACGCCACGCCACGCCCACGCCCACGCCCACGCCCACGCCCACGCCCACGCCCACGCCCACGCCCACGCCCACGCCCACGCCCACGCCCACGCCCACGCCCACGCCCACGCCCACGCCCACGCCCACGCCCACGCCCACGCCCACGCCCACGCCCACGCCCACGCCCACGCCCACGCCCACGCCCACGCCCACGCCCACGCCCACGCCCACACCCACGCCCACGCCCACGCCCACGCCCACGCCCACGCCCACACCCACGCCCACGCCCACGCCCACACCCACACCCACGCCCACGCCCACGCCCACGCCCACGCCCACGCCCACGCCCACGCCCACGCCTACGCCCACGCCCACGCCCACGCCCACGCCCACGCCCATGCCAACGCCCACGCCCACGCCCACGCCCACGCCCACGCCCACGCCCACGCCCACACCCACGCCCACGCCCACGCCCACGCCCACGCCCACGCCCGCGCCCATGCCCACGCTCACGCCCACGCCCACGCCCACGCCCGCGCCTGCGCCCACCCTAGCCTCACCCCTACTCCAAGCCACAAATGCACCGTAAGCCACAGCCAGAAGTACAGCACAGCAGCGACAATTGCAGACTTAGCCCAGACACACACCTACCCACGTCAATGCCCCTGCCCAGAGACTCGCGGCCTCATCCCACCCCCCTGCACGAACAGTTCCCAAACAAAAGAAAAGGCAAACAAAAGGAACAAGAGTAGCAAGCTGCATTGCGAGCACATATGCCAGTTCTGGTGCACATGCCAGGCCGAAAGCAACTCATGATTGCCCCTGCCCCTGCCCCTGCCCCTACCCCTGCCCCTGCCCCTGCCCCTGCCCCTGCCCCTGCCCCTGCCCCTGCCCCTGCCCCTGCCCCTGCCCCTGCCCCTGCCCCTGCCCCTGCCCCTGCCCCTGCCCCTGCCCCTGCCCCTGCCCCTGCCCCTGCCCCTGCCCCTGCCCCTGCTCCTGCCCCTGCCATCACCATTCTAACCACCACACATTACGAAAAGCAAGAAGAAATTATAATAATAATAAGAAGAAATTATAAGAAGAAGAAATAATAATAATAAACAAGCACAAAGTTGACTGCACATGCGACTGTACCAGTAGGCACGTAGCAAATTTTAGCTGCAGCTTCAATTTCAACTTCATTGCAATTGCAAGTGTGACTGCATGTGTAATTGCACTACCAATGCCTAATGCCCACTGCATGTGCCCAGTGCGAATGCAATTCAAAAGCAACATGCAATCGAAATTACAGCTGAAGCCGGCTATTAACAAAGATATTTAAAGCAGTTGTTAACTACAGAGACCCAATGAAAATGCAAATGCAATGAAAAAGCAACAGAAGTTGAAGCCACTGCCACTCTACCTGCCGACAGTAACACCACCGCCAGCACCCACTCATATCCCAACGACAAGGAAATAGAATTGCCCAAAGCCAGACATACATTGGGACGCATAAGCAAACGGCAACGCAAGCGCACATGCAAATGTATACGCAAAGGCAAAGGCAAAGGCAAACGCAAACGCAAACGCAAACGCAAACGCAAGCTTGTCATGTACCTACGCTTAACTGCAAACGCAAACTGTGCACGAAGCAAAAAGATTGGATGGCCAAGATCATGGCAAATACGAGGGCCGAAAACAATCCAACTTCATCTAAATGTCCGAAATCCTCACGACGTTTCGATGCGCGCTTGAATGTCGAAGGCCTGCGCCGATTATCGATCATAAGTCGAATGTGTAATTGTCGGCTTATGAGAACTGCTTTGCGACAGTATCACGTCAGGCCGTTCCTGTGCAGCCATTTTCCCTGTGCAGCGGGTGGACAACGTTCACTTTCCGCATTATTCATGGCTATCGAAGTTAATTCTTACCGACCCCGGCTGCCATGGCCACTGGCCACGCATATCAAGTTCAGGTATTCCCGACCTGTAGCGCAGCAGATTTCTGTTGGAAGGCATCCTAAGCATCGTGATAAAAGAAATCCGAACAATAGACATTCATGCTGCATCTAAGGACATTATGGCATTTGTATATACTGCAAGTACATGTATCGACATTGCCGTGATTGCTAACCCCGACTCACCATGAACAGGAACTTTCCCTCTGCCTCCATGAAATGTACTTCGTGAAATGTACTGTAATACATATGATGTACTACGATGATAATCATCCCAGCAAAGCCATAGTACACCTTCCGTTTCGACCGCCATGTCGGCCACTAGTCCGGATAGCTCAATGTGCACCTGACCTTGACACTAATCGCACAAACAGCCACAATTTTGCAAGCAAGAAGACATGGCTACCTCGGCATTTCATGAAATGTACTTCGTGAAATGCATTTCGTGAAATGTACTAAGGAACGTGATTGGCCGGCGTTCGCTCGCCAAATCTCGCAAAATGTACTAAGGCACGTGATTGGTCCCGCAAAATGTACTAAGGAACGTGATTGGCCGGCGAAGATTCTGTTTGCTGCAATTAAAATTCCCTACAGAATCTTCGCCGGCCAATCACGTTCCTTAGTACATTTTGCGGGACCAATCACGTGCCTTAGTACATTTTGCGAGATTTGGCGAGCGAACGCCGGCCAATCACGTTCCTTAGTACATTTCACGAAATGCATTTCACGAAGTACATTTCATGAAATGCCGAGGTAGCCATGTCTTCTTGCTTGCAAAATTGTGGCTGTTTGTGCGATTAGTGTCAAGGTCAGGTGCACATTGAGCTATCCGGACTAGTGGCCGACATGGCGGTCGAAACGGAAGGTGTGCTATGGCTTTGCTGGGACATAATCGTGGCTATCTGCTTCCTGGCTTTCGCTATCATGGTGATGGGACACCATGGGAAGCGCAAGTTCGCAGCCATAGTGCTAAGCGGCAGCACCCATGCCGGCAGCCTAGTGACCGACGAGACGTTCGACTGTAAGTGCGGCCACGAGTGCATGAAGCCCATTAGAATATCACATCTCCAGGCATTGCGAAGCGCCTGGTTTTCGCCCGGGCGGAAGCAAGAGGACAGGAAGGCGGCGATAAAGCAGCAGCTGCACCAGGGGGGGTACGACGCCATAACCACGATGTCGTCATCTACTCGTCACAAGTTCGTTCATGGCGCTGGTTTTCGGTTCGTTCTCGACGGGGGAGTCAAGGATATGAACATAGGGTTTGTGACCCCTTTTCACTTTCGCGTTTCACTTTCGAGGCGGCCTTCAGGCACTGCCTGAAAATTAGCAACCACGTTTGGAACTCTTCGGACCACCTGTGAAACTAATCACATTTGATGATGTGCTGGCGGGCCTGGGCATCGCATTTGAGCATTACTTCGAGCAGGGCTCAACAAGCTCGATTCGCCAACTCAACCCGAAGAAGCCCTAAGCTGCGGTAAGACATATATTTGTGTGGATGGCTCTTGATATCATGCTGAATTTCTAGTCTTCTCTAGGTGGACAGTTCATGTGCAGCCATACAGGTCATCCATGTGTGTTTTAACCATGTTGCATGTGCCACAGATATTATGAGCAGTATTTACTAAGTGTGCTGGAGTCGTTGTTGCATGCTTGTTGTATTTCACAGTTCACGCCT
Organism: Mesostigma viride; assembly: GCA_009746045.1. NCBI lineage: Eukaryota > Viridiplantae > Streptophyta > Mesostigmatophyceae > Mesostigmatales > Mesostigmataceae > Mesostigma > Mesostigma viride. The sequence goes on along the minus strand of RPFO01001349.1, from coordinate 99,597 downwards.
GCATGAACGCATCGTTGATACTAATGATTATTCATATTGCATGACTGTTCTATTGGGGACGCCGCGCTTGATGTCACAACGTGGCCGAAAGGGTGCATCCACCGCTGACGGCCGGTGGGTGAAATCGATGGACGCATTTCCGAAGAAGCCAGCCGCGGGCCACACCCATGGCGCGGGCGGGCGGGGGCGGGGGCGGGGGAGAAGGCGCGGGTGCGGGCGCGGGCGCCACCCAAGACGCGGGCGCGGGCGCGGGCCCGGGCGGGGGCGGGGGCGGGGGCGCAGGCGCCGGCGCGGGTGCGGGCGCGGGCGCCACCCAAGGCGCGCGCGCGGGCGCGGGCGGGGGTGGGGGCGCAGGCGCCGGCGCGGGTGCGGGCGCGGGCGCCACCGCCGACTTGGATGATGAGCCAGCAACCGAAGCCGAGAGGGAGAGGCACCGCTCTTCGAAGGTGTTCGATCTCGAAGTGTTTTGGGGCCCGGATATGACCGTGTATGTCCGCTGGCGCCTAGCCGCATCGGAGACGTTGGTAAATGCACCGGTGAACAAGTGGCAGCCCACAGGGCCTAATGGCGAGGCTTGTGACGGGGTCACGCCCATTGGGTACACCCCGCAGGGAGATCCTGTCTATGGGTGCCTCCTCATAGAGCGTGGCAAGGCCCCCAAAGGAAGTCCTGGTCTAGTGCCGCTTTTTGAATGGGACGAGGGCGGTGCCAGGAGATGTACCTGCGCTAGCCTTCACAGCCTTTTTCCTGACATCGTCGCCGCTGAGAAGCAGCAGTTGCTGGACGGATGGATTGAGCAGGTGCCAAAGTCCGTGGAGGATGTGCGTGCCAACAACGAGAATCTGTTCGACATCATGGAGCAAAAGCTCAAAGAGAAGCGTGAACTGCAAGCGAACAAGGCGGTACCCTTACCGCTGCGATCTGCAGGCGACCAGTCGGTTGCGCGGGCAACACGAGCACTGAGGCTGCCCATAAAACAAGTAATCTCACACGTCGCTTGCCCTGCCCGCGAGATTCAAGCGCAGATCAACCGCGCATGTGCGCCCGCTGCGCGAGGGAGCACATCAACGGCAACGCCCGCTTTGCGCACACTGATTTCCGGCAGGCACACCTTCAAGGTGAATGGAAGCCTCATACGACGCAGCGACCTACTCGTTGTTAAGCGGCCAGCCGTCACCTGCGGGCAGGGAATGCCGTGGGCACCACACATGCTGGTGAAGGTCCTTGATCTGGAAGGCGATCGCACGGAGCGTGACAGCATTGTCGCCTCTCCTTACTACGCACCGTCGTGGACGGGCCAGTTTTCTAGAGTGACATTAGGTGGCGGCAGCGCAGGGATGACGGTCCCCATTTCTGATGTACACCTGCAGCACTGGACAGTGGGCGGTACGGCAGAGGTGCACCAGCCTGAGCTGATCAGTACCGGCAAACTGTCAGCTGCCACGGTGGCGGCGTTGAAAGAGCACCCGCAGATTGACTTTGAGCATTACAAGACTGCCACCGCCGCCAGGGCAGCAGCAAAGGATGACTGCAATGCCTACTTTGCCGAGCATGGAGCACGTGCGCTTATCGGGATGCGCCTGTGTGCCCTGTTTCCGGGGATAGCGAGGAAGAGGGAGCGCTTCCATGGCTGGGTCACTAAGGTTCAGGAAAGGGGAGGTCACCTGCTCATCAAGGCGATGTGGGCTGATGGGCAGTATGAGGACTATCATGCCCTGGCGGAGGTGACGCAGTTCGTGTGCGGCTGCCCACACCCAGTCGAGGCATTTGGCCGCGCTCGCTTCTTTCCACAGGAGCTAGGCTGGCACCGTGAACGCAGGTGATGGCACCCACATAGACGATGCCGTCCCTGCTGTGCACAGTGACAGTGAAGGCGGGGAGGAGGAGGAAGAGGGAGAGAAAGAGGGGGAGAAAGAGGGGGAGGAGGAGGGGGAGGAGGAGGGAGAGGGGAGGGAGAGGGGGAGGGAGAATGGGAGGGGGAGGGGGAGGAGGAAGAGGGAGAGGGAGAGGGAGAGGAGGATGCGGAATGGGAGCCGGGGATGACTGGTAGATGAGACGGTGCCATCTACCGGCGCATGGAATGAAGTGGTAGACAAGTTTACTCATGGTTGTCGGCAAGTAGAGCATGCACGCCTGGCCTAGCTGAATTTAAATCAATGAGTTGAGTTTGGAGAGGCTGCATTTTGCTTGGATGAAGAATGTGTTAGCATGGCCAAACTTTTATGGCTTGTAGCCAAATCCTCTTGGGGTATGTGCACAGTGTACTAGCGGTGTTGTGCAATTGCGAGGATTCCTGTCTTGTAGCGATGTGGCCTCTCACCCTGCAGCCTGGTAGATGTGTGGCATGCAGCCACCCATCATTGGTCATCCGATCTGGTGTGATTTGCATTTGCACACCTTGTATTAAGGCCATGATATGATGATGTCTTGTTATTTTTAATGTGTATATGCGAAAAGAGGCATAATATGCTTGTATATAGTGCTAGCAAATGTCACTACCTTTACCTATGCCTGACCTTACAAGTTGAGGATGGTCTAATGTAGTGGCAAACAGGTTATTTACAACAATTCACAGTTTTCTGACATAGTTTGAGGCAACTATACTTACCAAAATGCTTGAAAAAGGCAAAAATTGCACCATTTATGCTAGCAAACGTCACTATTTTGAGATCAAACTGGGCCCAAACTTGGCCCATGGTCTAATCTAGTGGTGTTTAGGTTGCTTCCAACATTTCATAGCTTTCTGACATAGTTTGATATTGTTTAGTAGCTTACACTGAGCAAAATGCTTGAAAATGGCAAAAAATGCACCATTTATGCTAGCAAACGTCACTATTTTGACGTCAGACTGAGCCCAAACTTGGCCCATGGTCTAATCTAGTGGTGTTTAGGTTGCTTCCAATATTTCATAGCTTTATGACGTAGTTTGATATTGTTTAGTAGCTTACACTGAGCAAAATGCTTGAAAATGGCAAAAAATGCAGTATTTATGCTAGCAAACGTCACTATTTTGAGTTCAGATTGACCCCAAACTTTGTGCATGGTCTATTCTAGTGGTAATTAGGTTGCTTGCAAATATCCATGATGGTTTGACGTGATTTAGTACTGTTTCCTATTTATTACTATTTAATTTAACAAAAAATGACAAAAATGTACCTTTATTGCTAGCAAATGTCACCAAGATGACGTCCGATCGATACCAAACTTTGTACGAGGTCTATTTTGGTTGCAAACATCATGCATGACAATTTTCAGCATAAAAAGACAAACTTCGGTACGAAGTACATTTTGCGTGCTGGAGTACATTCTTAATGGCTGGTAGGGCTTGTGGGGTCTTGCATGGGGTGGCACTGCCGGCAGTTTCCACTCCTTGTGATGATTGCATGTCCCCGGCTTGTGGGTTCTTGCATGGGGTGGCACTGCCGGCAGTTACCACTCCTTGTGATGATTGCATGTCCCCTTGACGCAAGGGCGGCTTGTGGGGTCTTGCATGGGGTGGCACTGCCAGCAGTTACCACTCCTTGTGATGATTGCATATCCCCTGGACGCAAGGGCGGCTTGTGGGGTCGTGCATGGGGTGGCACTGCCGGCAGTTACCACTCATTGTGATGATTGCATGTCCCCTTCATGCAAGGGCGGCTTGTGGGGTCTTGCATGGGCTGGCACTGCCGGCAGTTACCACTCCTTGTGATGATTGCATGTCCCCTTGTTGCAAGGACAGCTTGTGGGGTCTTGCATGGGGTGGCACTGCTGGCAGTTACCACTCATTGTGATGATTGCATGTCCCCGGCTTGTGGGTTCTTGCATGGGGTGGCACTGCCGGCAGTTACCACTCCTTGTGATGATTGCATGTCCCCTTTATGCAAGGGCGGCTTCTGGGGTCTTGCATGGGGTGGCACTGCCGGCAGTTACCACTCATTGTGATGATTGCATGTCCCCTTCATGCAAGGGCGGCTTGTGTGGTCGTGCATGGGGTGGCACTGCCGGCAGTTACCACTCATTGTGATGACTGCATGTCACCTTGGTGCAAGGACGGCTTGTGGGGTCTTGCATGGGGTGGCACTGCCGGCAGTTACCACTCATTGTGATGATTGCATGTCCCCTTGTTGCAAGGACGGCTTGTGGGGTCTTGCATGGGCTGGCACTGCCGGCAGTTACCACTCCTTGTGATGATTGCATGTCCCCTTCATGCAAGGACGGCTTGTGGGGTCTTGCATGGGCTGGCACTGCCGGCAGTTACCACTCCTTGTGATGATTGCATGTCCCCTTGTTGCAAGGACGGCTTGTGGGGTCTTGCATGGGGTGGCACTGCCGGCAGTTACCACTCCTTGTGATGACTGCATGTCCCCGGCTTGTGGGTTCTTGCATGGGGTGGCACTGCCGGCAGTTACCACTCCTTGTGATGATTGCATGTCCCCTTTATGCAAGGGCGGCTTCTGGGGTCTCGCATGGGGTGGCACTGCCGGCAGTTACCACTCCTTGTGATGATTGCATGTCCCCTTCATGCAAGGGCGGCTTGTGTGGTCGTGCATGGGGTGGCACTGCCGGCAGTTACCACTCCTTGTGATGACTGCATGTCACCTTGACGCAAGGACGGCTTGTGGGGTCTTGCATGGGGTGGCACTGCCGGCAGTTACCACTCCTTGTGATGATTGCATGTCCCCTTGTTGCAAGGACAGCTTGTGGGGTCTTGCATGGGGTGGCACTGCTGGCAGTTACCACTCATTGTGATGATTGCATGTCCCCGGCTTGTGGGTTCTTGCATGGGGTGGCACTGCCGGCAGTTACCACTCCTTGTGATGATTGCATGTCCCCTTTATGCAAGGGCGGCTTCTGGGGTCTTGCATGGGGTGGCACTGCCGGCAGTTACCACTCCTTGTGATGATTGCATGTCCCCTTTATGCAAGGGCGGCTTCTGGGGTCTTGCATGGGGTGGCACTGCCGGCAGTTACACCACTCCTTGTGATGTTTGCATGTCCCCTTCATGCAAGGGCGGCTTGTGTGGTCGTGCATGGGGTGGCACTGCCGGCAGTTACCACTCATTGTGATGACTGCATGTCACCTTGGTGCAAGGACGGCTTGTGGGGTCTTGCATGGGGTGGCACTGCCGGCAGTTACCACTCATTGTGATGATTGCATGTCCCCTTGTTGCAAGGACGGCTTGTGGGGTCTTGCATGGGCTGGCACTGCCGGCAGTTACCACTCCTTGTGATGATTGCATGTCCCCTTGACGCAAGGGCGGCTTGTGGGGTCTTGCATGGGGTGGCACTGCCGGCAGTTACCACTGCTTGTGATGATTGCATGTACCCTGGACGCAAGGACGGCTTGTGGGGTCTTGCATGGGGTGGCACTGCCGGCAGTTACCACTCCTTGTGATGACTGCATGTCCCCGGCTTGTGGGTTCTTGCATGGGGTGGCACTGCCGGCAGTTACCACTCCTTGTGATGATTGCATGTCCCCTTGTTGCAAGGACGGCTTGTGGGGTCTTGCATGGGGTGGCACTGCCGGCAGTTACCACTCCTTGTGATGATTGCATGTCCCCTTCATGCAAGGGCGGCTTGTGGGGTCGTGCATGGGGTGGCACTGCCGGCAGTTACCACTCATTGTGATGACTGCATGTCACCTTGGTGCAAGGACGGCTTGTGGGGTCTTGCATGGGGTGGCACTGCCGGCAGTTACCACTCATTGTGATGATTGCATGTCCCCTTTATGCAAGGACGGCTTGTGGGGTCTTGCATGGGCTGGCACTGCCGGCAGTTACCACTCCTTGTGATGATTGCATGTCCCCTGGACGCAAGGACGGCTTGTGGGGTCTTGCATGGGGTGGCACTGCCGGCAGTTACCACTCATTGTGATTACTGCATGTCACCTTGTTGCAAGGACGGCTTGTGGGGTCTTGCATGGGCTGGCACTGCCGGCAGTTACCACTCCTTGTGATGATTGCACGTCCCCTTGACGCAAGGACGGCTTGTGGGGTCTTGCATGGGGTGGCACTGCCGGCAGTTACCACTCCTTGTGATGATTGCATGTCCCCTTTATGCAAGGGCGGCTTCTGGGGTCTTGCATGGGGTGGCACTGCCGGCAGTTACACCACTCCTTGTGATGTTTGCATGTCCCCTTCATGCAAGGGCGGCTTGTGTGGTCGTGCATGGGGTGGCACTGCCGGCAGTTACCACTCATTGTGATGACTGCATGTCACCTTGGTGCAAGGACGGCTTGTGGGGTCTTGCATGGGGTGGCACTGCCGGCAGTTACCACTCATTGTGATGATTGCATGTCCCCTTGTTGCAAGGACGGCTTGTGGGGTCTTGCATGGGCTGGCACTGCCGGCAGTTACCACTCCTTGTGATGATTGCATGTCCCCTTGACGCAAGGGCGGCTTGTGGGGTCTTGCATGGGGTGGCACTGCCGGCAGTTACCACTGCTTGTGATGATTGCATGTACCCTGGACGCAAGGACGGCTTGTGGGGTCTTGCATGGGGTGGCACTGCCGGCAGTTACCACTCCTTGTGATGACTGCATGTCCCCGGCTTGTGGGTTCTTGCATGGGGTGGCACTGCCGGCAGTTACCACTCCTTGTGATGATTGCATGTCCCCTTGACGCAAGGGCGGCTTGTGGGGTCTTGCATGGGGTGGCACTGCCGGCAGTTACCACTCCTTGTGATGATTGCATGTCCCCTTCATGCAAGGGCGGCTTGTGGGGTCGTGCATGGGGTGGCACTGCCGGCAGTTACCACTCATTGTGATGACTGCATGTCACCTTGGTGCAAGGACGGCTTGTGGGGTCTTGCATGGGGTGGCACTGCCGGCAGTTACCACTCATTGTGATGATTGCATGTCCCCTTTATGCAAGGACGGCTTGTGGGGTCTTGCATGGGCTGGCACTGCCGGCAGTTACCACTCCTTGTGATGATTGCATGTCCCCTGGACGCAAGGACGGCTTGTGGGGTCTTGCATGGGGTGGCACTGCCGGCAGTTACCACTCATTGTGATTACTGCATGTCACCTTGTTGCAAGGACGGCTTGTGGGGTCTTGCATGGGCTGGCACTGCCGGCAGTTACCACTCCTTGTGATGATTGCACGTCCCCTTGACGCAAGGACGGCTTGTGGGGTCTTGCATGGGGTGGCACTGCCGGCAGTTACACCACTCCTTGTGATGTTTGCATGTCCCCGGCTTGTGGGTTCTTGCATGGGGTGGCACTGCCGGCAGTTACCACTCCTTGTGATGACTGCATGTCCCCTTGACGCAAGGATGGCTTGTGTGGTCGTGCATGGGGTGGCACTGCCGGCAGTTACCACTCCTTGTGATGATTGCACGTCCCCTTGACGCAAGGACGGCTTGTGGGGTCTTGCATGGGGTGGCACTGCCGGCAGTTACCACTCCTTGTGATGATTGCATGTCCCCTTCATGCAAGGGCGGCTTGTGGGGTCTTGCATGGGGTGGCACTGCCGGCAGTTACCACTCCTTGTGATGATTGCATGTCCCCTCGACGCAAGGACGGTCTGTGGGGTCTTGCATGGGGTGGCACTGCCGGCAGTTACACCACTCCTTGTGATGTTTGCATGTCCCCGGCTTGTGGGTTCTTGCATGGGGTGGCACTGCCGGCAGTTACCAGTCCTTGTGATGACTGCATGTCCCCTTGACGCAAGGATGGCTTGTGGGTTCTTGCATGGGGTGGCACTGCCGGCAGTTACCACTCCTTGTGATGATTGCATGTCACCTTGACGCAAGGACGGCTTGTGGGGTCTTGCATGGGGTGGCACTGCCGGCAGTTACCACTCCACAAGGTTTATCTCCGTTTTAGGAGTTATATTTGGTTTAATAACATTAGTTAGTGGGGAGATCATGTAATAATAATCATGCATATTTCACTTCGCCTGGCACCTGAATCATCATCTATAAAAGGTTGCCATGGCATGGGGTGAATGATGATAAGTAACGTTTGCTGTTTGTTTTTGTGTTTAAAATCGGTTCCAGGGGGGGGGGGGGGGGGGTACGAGGTGATTGCCATGAGACGCAGTTATGTATAGAACTTTACCATTCATCCACCCACCAAACGTGGAAAATTGACATGCACAAAAGGTTGCTTTGCCACGTAATTGGAATATGAGACGGAAGCAGCATAGTGGATGTCCTATGCATATGGTAAGGTCACATGGTGCCTAAACGGCGCTCTTTCGTGTGTCTGAAATACTTGAATGCGTGCATACGCTCCGGCTTCCCCCCCCCCCCCCCCTTGTGCCTGGTGTATGCCAGCAACACAGGCCCCTTGTGGCAGCTGGTTAGGACCTACGTGGAGCGACTCGGGACCTATATTCACCATGGGCATAATGCATTCACGTGGGGGCTTGAGGCCTTGGTGCAAGATGATCCTGAGGACACGGCGGCCACCGGTAGGTAGCACGAACCTACGCAGATAATGATTGCCAGGCAGTTTACTCCTTACCTTGAAGCGACAGCGTACTATTGCGTGCCTCTGTTTTGCCGGCAATACGTCTCAATGTGCATACTTTCTATGTACTGGCCGTCAGTGCATGAAACAAGGGAGTATGATTGGAATAGAAGTTGCTGCGGCCAGTCACATAATGGTGTGACTTACATCACCAGACAGAAAATTTTCAGGGGTATGAAAGTTCCAAAAATGGGTCTGCGGACTATGGGTTAAAGGGTCATGTGTGTCTGTTTCTCCTCTTCCAGCCACCCTCAGTCATGATGATCTGCGCCAGGGGTGATTAGAAATAAAAATGAAACATTGAAAGCTCCTTTAGTGAAGCTTGGCAGGCTCATTAATCATTTTTTGGAAATCCCATCCAACTCTAAAAAAAATGAAGTGTTGGGTATATTGGCTGTGGTGGGTGGCATGAATGGAAGAAACTTACGTCACAAATCACACCATGCATGGCAGCATTTCATGGGTTGTAAGAGTTTCATGCATTGTCTACTATCATGAACAACTGCAGCGCTGAATGAAGTAGCACGTGTTGTGGATTCTCTTATGATTATATTAAATCAGGTGCTTACATCGATTATTTTATACTACGACGATACTACTGCGAAATATGCATCAATGTGACATGTTGCTTGAATGGAACTCACAAGAAATGTGCCTTTTCGCTGCGTTGCCTTTCATTGCCCCCCCCCCCCTCATCCCATGTGGGCTGTCAACCGCAGGGTTCAAAATTCGTCTGTGTGTCACTATCCTGTTCATGGCTTTGATGATCAACTTCACGGTTTTCAGGTAGGCACAAACGCCAGTTTCTGCTTGCCATTACAATTAGCATTTACTCATGAACTGGTTCGCTTATACTATGGCTGACCGTGCGGTGCATTCCTACCCGCACTAGATTCGGCCCCCCCAACCCCTGTGCCAACAACCTTGTGGTGGATTCCTCCTCCTGCTGCTGCTGCTACGATGACGACAACCACTAACATGCCCACCACGACTACCGCTACTCATACTACGACGACCGCTACTACTAGTACAACGACGACGACTACATGTATTTGCCTGATGTTTTTGCTGAGGGCAGAAGCCAATATGAATCCATTATTGTGATCAAATACTAACTTAGTGAGCTACCATTATCTAAGTCGGTTTCATGTTAGTCCTTTCAGCAGGTAAGGTGTTTGTGGCGAAGTTTGATTGAATGTCAAGGCCTCACTATCGGGTCAATGTCTATCATCACTGTTGGTTGACAGGCATTGTTCGGCCATCCGAAAGGTGCACGCTACTACAAACGGGCGCCCTGGCGTTAAGAAGATCAAGCCCCGCAGGGCTGGCCTGAAAAAACAACGCGGGAGACAGGCGCGACATCGCGGGATTTTGCGACGCAGGGCAGCGAGACATGCGGCCCTGCGTCGCAAGCGCGTTGTCTGGGAAAATATGACGGTAGGTAGAAAGCAATTACGTGAAGGGTGAATAAATTTGTTGCCAATTGCAAGTTAAGTATCTCACATCACATAATTTCCGCCGGGGAATTCGACACTTTTGTTGCTTTAGTCCGGGGCAAAACATCCTCAGTTGTTGTGTTGACATGTTGACTGAACTCGGGGTCAATGGTATTAATGTTATTGCTGCTAAGGCGTCGTTGAGGGGTGGGTGGAAGGGGAATGGGAAGAGGAAGGGGAAGGGGAAGGGGAAGGGGAAGGGGAAGGGGAAGGGAAGGGGAAGGGGAAGGGGAAGGGGAAGGGAAGGGGAAGGGGAAGGGGAAGGGGAAGGGAAGGGGAAGGGGAAGGGGAAGGGGAAGGGGAAGGCGAAGGGGTAGGGGAAGGGGAAGGGGAAGGGGAAGGGGTGGTGGTGGGAAAGGGGGGGAGACAGGGGTGGATTTGGCTGGTAATGGACGATTCATGCAGCTTGGTGGTGATGCATGTGATGCGGCAGAATGAGGAGGGGCCCTGAAACGTACGATTGGATTTAGCCAAGATAATAGCAACCATCTTGACCACATATGACATAATGTGGTGCGCTGTTGTGGACTCGTACACTTTTGCGATTTATTGGCACTTGCGGTTGCTTCCCTCTTCAGATTGAGGATGCACTACTTCATGTGGCGGCCATGTTAGGCCATTTCGATACGGTGCAACAACTCGTTTCGGCTGGTGCGAAAAGGAATGCAAAGGATAAGGTCAGTCCTTGTTTCCACCAACGTACCCCAGGCTGCATGGCCAGGTACGATTGGCCAAAGTCGGGTCCCATCATAGCTTCACATGTAAAGGCAATGTCGCAGGTTGATGCGGTTGAGTATCTCAGGCAAGCTCAATCAGAGTCAATCTGGTAATGCAACTGGGCATGCCCTGTGATGCAAGCTCATAAGAAAGTTGTTTATTTCATATTCTACTGTCCGCACCAATATACCCCATCCTTAGCAATCGGTACATAAGTCGGACCACTGACCACATTTATTGATCTTAAACGGTTCTGGATGCCACCCTACTGGCTTTACGGTTAAGAAAGGTGTCCGCCCGGCCGACCTAGTAATGTGTTCTTAAAAGTTAGGTGCCTAGGCAGCACTCTTGTTGCTGACAGTGTGTTGTGAGGATTGATGCACGTTTTTCCTAGCGCTCGCGATCAGGAGTCCCGTACTGTGGCACTTACCAGCCATCACACCCAACTCGAATTGAGTTGCCCAAACCCCGCCCTGTAATGTTACTGTAACACGTGGGGGGGGGGGGCATCGAGCGCTTACAGCCATGTCTTGGCATCCGTCACTGTGGGCATAGTTGGCCACATGCCAATAGTAAGTGGCATCCGACCAAAGAGGAGCATGCTTGTCATTTTGCTATAGTTAAACATCATGTAGGAAACGGGGCTTCTTGTCTGCTAATAGTTTGTATGTGAAGTAAGGATGCACTTATGCTACTGTGGAAGCTGTACGTCGAAAAAAGTTCAGGCTTGAACATGGCCCTGAGCCACAAACGACGTGACACGGTATCATTCCATGTCATCCTGCACGACGCATCGGCACCTCATTTTACTTCACGCACCGAGTGCTTCAACCAAGGAAGCAAGCGAGTTTGGGAGAACAATCACAAGAGACACAGAGTTGTAGGCTTGCCGGCAGTGTGGGGGCAGGGCTGTTTGGAAGTGGGGCAGTTCATGGGGGGCACACCTAGCTCCATTGCATTCTGACACATGACCATGTTCTGTTGTGGGTTGGATCAACCTTGCATGCGTCTCTTCTCCATTCAGCGTGGAAGGACCCCTTTGCACATGGCGTCACTGTTCGGTCATCTGACGGTCGTTGAGTACCTGTTGTCCATCAATGCACGACTGCGCGCCAAGGATAAGGTCTGTGGTTTAGTGCACACCACATTTACCCTCAATTGGTAGAACTGCGGTTGTGGTCTCCTAATCAGGCAGTACCGACTGTGGTGTGTGGATACGTAAGGCTCGTTTTGCAACATTATCGCCACGACTTTGTCGCGTGCATTGTCACAATGTCGGTGACACCTTTTCGATAATCACACTGGCCTTCGCCATGTTTGTCCACCTGAAGTGATGAACTAGGGTGATGCAAATATGAATAGGGAACCATACCAATACCAAACAATAGAGGCCTGAGTCGTACTCTTGCGTGGGTGACTTTATCTGAATGGCTTAAGTGCCCACTGGCCATCGCATTATTGTTTTCCATCGGCATTGTCCTATGTCACGCACTATTCGCATAGCATTACACATTCCCCGGCTCATGGTCAAGCCACGTATCCATGGCCCAGCACCAGCCACTACCTTGCATTTACAGTGGCAGCTTCCAAATAGCCGCCCGAAACCGCCTAGTTGGACCTATGCTGACTTGTCCTATGCCATCGTTATTGCTTAATGCATGCCGGGGTGAGCCCAAAAACACAGTAGACATTGCCACCTTCTCGCTAGCCATGCCCATAGGTGCCCAGGTGATAGCAAGTTGCATAACGTCTCCCTCGCGGTCCTGTTTCTAGAAGTACCTCACTACCGTGACGTGTCTTGTCCCGGTTTGATTGCATACCACCCACAAACGAGACACACAGGAGGCTGAATGCACGCTTCCCTTTAAGGGGGAAATCGCACGCAGATTACATGGCTAATATGGAAGAAGCACGCGCACTTGTTTTTACTAATGGGGTTGTGCCGGGTGTTGCGCGGCTGATTTCAGGATGGGTGGACACCGCTACACTGCGCCGCATTAAATGGCCACCTGAAGGTGGTCCAGCTACTATTGGACAGCGGGGCGGACAAGAACGCCAGGGATAAGGTCCGTTTATTCCGCACCCTTGGACTTGATCAGTAACTCTACTGCACTAAGCAGAAACATGCCTGATGACAGGGATTGTTGCGCTGGACTGGACGGGGATCGGCCCCGTCGGTGTATGGCTTGGGTGACAACATACTGTTGATGACAACTGCTTCGTGACGGTGGTCACCAAGGCCAGGCATACATGCGCTTTTGCTAGCTCAAGGCAGTACCAAGAACACACTGGGGGCTTTCCACGTGTGCGCAGCCATGGCCCAGCACCAGCCGCTACCCTCCATTTACATGGTAGCTTCCCGATAGCCGCCCGAAACCGCCTAGTTGGACCTATGCTGACTTGTCCGCATGCCATTGTTGTGGTTGACGCGTGTGGCTGCTGCATGCAGGAGGGGCGCACATCGCTGCACAAAGCCGCCTCGGGAGGCCACATGCAGGTGGTCCGCTATCTCCTCGCCATAGGAGTTGACAAGGAAGCCCAGGACAAGGTCAGTACACTCCCACCCAACAGCCATCACTGCAAGGGCAACCGCTGGGATGATTGGCGGATCATGGCCCTAGAGCAAATGCGATGCCAGTCAAGCGGACGGGGTGAACCCGAGGACAGTAGACATTGCCACCTTCTCGCTAGCCATGCCCATAGGTGCCCAGGTGATAGCAAGTTGCATAACGTCTCCCTCGCGGTCCTGGTTCTAGAAGTACCTTCCTACCGTGACGTGTCTTGTCCCGGTTTGATTGCATACCACCCACAAACGAGACACACAGGAGGCTGAATGCACGCTTCCCTTTAAGGGGGAAATCGCACGCAGATTGCATGGCTAATATGGAAGAAGCACGCGCACTTGTTTTTACTAATGGGGTTGTGCCGGGTGTTGCGCGGCTGATTTCAGGATGGGTGGACACCGCTACACTGCGCCGCATTAAATGGCCACCTGAAGGTGGTCCAGCTACTATTGGACAGCGGGGCGGACAAGAACGCCAGGGATAAGGTCCGTTTATTCCGCACCCTTGGACTTGATCAGTAACTCTACTGCACTAAGCCGAAACATGCCTGATGACAGGGATTGTTGCGCTGGACTGGACGGGGATCGGCCCCGTCGGTGTATGGCTTGGGTGACAACATACTGTTGATGACAACTGCTTCGTGACGGTGGTCACCAAGGCCAGGCATACATGCGCTTTTGCTAGCTCAAGGCAGTACCAAGAACACACTGGGGGCTTTCCACGTGTGCGCAGCCATGGCCCAGCACCAGCCGCTACCCTCCATTTACATGGTAGCTTCCCGATAGCCGCCCGAAACCGCCTAGTTGGACCTATGCTGACTTGTCCGCATGCCATTGTTGTGGTTGACGCGTGTGGCTGCTGCATGTAGGAGGGGCGCACATCGCTGCACAAAGCCGCCTCGGGAGGCCACATGCAGGTGGTCCGCTATCTCCTCGCCATAGGAGTTGACAAGGAAGCCCAGGACAAGGTCAGTACACTCCCACCCAACAGCCATCACTGCAAGGGCAACCGCTGGGATGATTGGCGGATCATGGCCCTAGAGCAAATGCGATGCCAGTCAAGCGGAAGGGGTGAACCCGAGGACAGTAGACATTGCCACCTTCTCGCTAGCCATGCCCATAGGTGCCCAGGTGATAGCAAGTTGCATAACGTCTCCCTCGCGGTCCTGGTTCTAGAAGTACCTCCCTACCGTGACGTGTCTTGTCCCGGTTTGATTGCATACCACCCACAAACGAGACACACAGGAGGCTGAATGCACGCTTCCCTTTAAGGGGGAAATCGCACGCAGATTGCATGGCTAATATGGAAGAAGCACGCGCACTTGTTTTTACTAATGGGGTTGTGCCGGGTGTTGCGCGGCTGATTTCAGGATGGGTGGACACCGCTACACTGCGCCGCATTAAATGGCCACCTGAAGGTGGTCCAGCTACTATTGGACAGCGGGGCGGACAAGAACGCCAGGGATAAGGTCCGTTTATTCCGCACCCTTGGACTTGATCAGTAACTCTACTGCACTAAGCCGAAACATGCCTGATGACAGGGATTGTTGCGCTGGACTGGACGGGGATCGGCCCCGTCGGTGTATGGCTTGGGTGACAACATACTGTTGATGACAACTGCTTCGTGACGGTGGTCACCAAGGCCAGGCATACACGCGCATTTGCTAGCTCAAGGCAGTACCAAGAACACACTGGGGGCTTTCCACGTGTGCGCAGCCATGGCCCAGCACCAGCCGCTACCCTCCATTTACATGGTAGCTTCCCGATAGCCGCCCGAAACCGCCTAGTTGGACCTATGCTGACTTGTCCGCATGCCATTGTTGTGGTTGACGCGTGTGGCTGCTGCATGCAGGAGGGGCGCACATCGCTGCACAAAGCCGCCTCGGGAGGCCACATGCAGGTGGTCCGCTATCTCGTCGCCATAGGAGTTGACAAGGAAGCCCAGGACAAGGTCAGTACACTCCCAACCAACAGCCATCACTGCAAGGGCAACCGCTGGGATGATTGGCGGATCATGGCCCTAGAGCAAATGCGATGCCAGTCAAGCGGACGGGGTGAACCCGAGGACAGTAGACATTGCCACCTTCTCGCTAGCCATGCCCATAGGTGCCCAGGTGATAGCAAGTTGCATAACGTCCCCCTCGCGGTCCTGGTTCTAGAAGTACCTTCCTACCGTGACGTGTCTTGTCCCGGTTTGATTGCATACCACCCACAAACGAGACACACAGGAGGCTGAATGCACGCAGATTGCATGGCTAATATGGAAGAAGCACGCGCACTTGTTTTTACTAATGGGGTTGTGCCGGGTGTTGCGCGGCTGATTTCAGGATGGGTGGACACCGCTACACTGCGCCGCATTAAATGGCCACCTGAAGGTGGTCCAGCTACTATTGGACAGCGGGGCGGACAAGAACGCCAGGGATAAGGTCCGTTGATTTCGCACCCTTGGACTTGATCAGCAACCCTACTGCACTAAGCAGAAACATGCCTGATGACAGGGATTGTTGCGCTGGACTGGACGGGGATCGGCCCCGTCTGTGTATGGCTTGGGTGACAACATACTGTTGATGACAACTGCTTCGTGACGGTGGTCACCAAGGCCAGGCATACATGCGCTTTTGCTAGCTCAAGGCAGTACCAAGAACACACTGGGGGCTTTCCACGTGTGCGCAGCCATGGCCCAGCACCAGCCGCTACCCTCCATTTACATGGTAGCTTCCCGATAGCCGCCCAAAACCGCCTAGTTGGACCTATGCTGACTTGTCCGCATGCCATTGTTGTGGTTGACGCGTGTGGCTGCTGCATGCAGGAGGGGCGCACATCGCTGCACAAAGCGGCCTCGGGAGGCCACATGCAGGTGGTCCGCTATCTCCTCGCCATAGGAGTTGACAAGGAAGCCCAGGACAAGGTCAGTACACTCCCAACCAACAGCCATCACTGCAAGGGCAACCGCTGGGATGATTGGCGGATCATGGCCCTAGAGCAAATGCGATGCCAGTCAAGCGGACGGGGTGAACCCGAGGACAGTAGACATTGCCACCTTCTCGCTAGCCATGCCCATAGGTGCCCAGGTGATAGCAAGTTGCATAACGTCTCCCTCGCGGTCCTGATTCTAGAAGTACCTTCCTACCGTGACGTGTCTTGTCCCGGTTTGATTGCATACCACCCACAAACGAGACACACAGGAGGCTGAATGCACGCTTCCCTTTAAGGGGGAAATCGCACGCAGATTGCATGGCTAATATGGAAGAAGCACGCGCACTTGTTTTTACTAATGGGGTTGTGTTGCCTTAAGTTGCGTTCACGTCTTAAGTGGGCTCGAATAGGATTTCGGCGTCGTAAGTTCAAAGTAGTTCAGAATAGTATGTTTTGTTGAAACTAGTAGAGTAAGTGGAGTCATTTACGCCTTAAGTTACGTTCACGCCTTAAGTTCAGTTGACCCCTCAAAAACCTGCATGCATGGATAAGGCGTGAATGACGAAACTTATTTTTACAAATGGGGTTGTGCTGGGTGTTGCGCGACTGATTTCAGGATGGGTGGACACCGCTACACTGCGCCGCATTTAATGGACACCTGGAGGTGGTCCAGCAACAATTGGCCAGCGGGGCGGACAAGAACGCCAGGGACAAGGTCAGTTGATTTCGCACCCTTGGACTTGATCAGCAGCCCTACCGCATTAAGAAGAAACATGCCTGGTGACATGGCAATTACCAACAAGAGGCTGCAATGAGCAGGCACCCAGCCCTTGGGCACTTATTTGCGCCCACTCCACGATCATCAAGCAGCGCACCCATGGCCCAGCACCAGCCGCTACCCTGCATTTACATTGGCAGCTTCCCGATAGCCGCCCGAAACCGCCTGGTTTGACCTACGCTGACTTGTCCTATGCCATCGTTGTGGGTGACACGTGCGGCTGCTGCATGCAGGAGGGGTGCAACCTGCTTTTCCTTGCAGCCTCGGCAGGCCACATGCAGGTGGTTCGCTATCTCGTCGCCATAGGCGTTGACAAGGAAGCCCAGGACAAGGTCAGTACACTCCCACCCAACAGCCATCACTGCAAGGGCAACCGCTGGGATGATTGGCGGATCATGGCCCTAGAGCAAATGCGATGCCAGTCAAGCGGACGGGGTGAACCCGAGGACAGTAGACATTGCCAAACAATTTTTTTACTAATGGGGTTGTGCTGGGTGTTGCGCGGCTGCTTTCAGGATGGGTGGACACCGCTACACTGCGCCGCATTAAATGGACACCTGGAGGTGGTCCAACTACTATTGGACAGCGGGGCGGACAAGAACGCCAGGGATAAGGTCTGTTGATTCCGCATCCTTGGACTTGATCAGCAACCCTATTGTACTCAACAAAAACATGCCTGATGACATAGCAATTACCAATAAGAAGGAGCACTACGCAGGGACCTGGCCCTTGGGCACTTATTTGTGTCCACTCCACGATCATCAAGTTAGCCGCCCGAACCCACTTGGTTGGGACCTATGCTGACTTGTCCGCATGACAATGTGCTTGTCATCAAACGTTGGGGGTGGCTCATGCGGTTGTTGCATGCAGGAGGCCCTGCTGCAAAGTGGTGACACTCAAGCGGGAGGAGTGCCTAGCGATTTTCTTGCCACCTTGGCCAGCTTGACGGGAAAATCTTTGTTGATGGCTGGCATATGCGCATGGGTTGGACAAGTGGTGGGCCCAAACCTTGGCATTCCTAGCCTTATCCTTGCCACCTTGGGCTTCATCTGCGAAGAACTGGTGCTGGCATCTGCCCTGGCCTGGCTGGGAGTTCCGGTAGTCTTCATCATCTTGTACTGCCGCGGGCTGACGGGTGATGCCATTGAATACAAACAAGAGGACGTGCCGCCACCGCCGCCGCCGCCGCCGCCGCCGCCGCCGCCGCCGCCGCCGTCGCCGTCGCCGTCGTCACCGCCGCCAGAAGCACCATTACCTCCCACCAATCCACAAGATGAGCCAGCTTCAATGACGCCACCAGCAGCGGGACCACCTGCAACATCACAAGGAACTGATGATCAGCTGCTGCTGCTGCTGAGGATGATTGATGAGCAACAGCAGCAGGACGACCAAGCACGTCCACATCAACACGAGGAACTGCAACACCAACAGCAACATCCTGCACAGGGCCATAACCCTTTTTCCATAGTAAGCTGTCGTGATGATCACGACCATGCATGCAAGTTCACATATGCTCAATGGTACAGCTCCAATTTTGTCACGGCACGGTGTCGACGCCTTTGTGCCCCATCATGTCTCCCAGTATGCACGTGGGCTAAGTATAAACATGACGGGGTGGATTTAGATTTGCAGCTTACAACGGCTGGGGTCAGTTTGGGTGATGAGGGCCAGCATTGGCGGCTTTAAGCACAGTATTAGTATAACTGCCATGCCTCGAGGGGTTACCGGCAAGCCACCAACGTACGTCAACACGGCCAACTCTTTGTGTAGAATCGTGGCTTGTTTGCTTACACTTGTCATTTGCGATGGTACTAACATGGGTACATGGGCATTTTGCTTGCGTCAATTGTCACACCCGTGCCTGGGCATGTCGGGAACTTGTGTCGGGCATTTTCTGCATCGCTCGCCTGCACGCCATGTGGCTTGTCTAACAGCACAACATTCCCGGGGGCAGGCAAGCGGGACCTTCAGATCCGCCCATGGCGCCATCGTCGGCACAGCCACAAACGCCTCAGGGACAACAGCAGGAGCATCGCCAACAACGAGGACAGCAACTATCGGATGTACCAGCGCTATTCGCTGCTGCTCGACAAACACATCATGTTCGCTTTCAGGAGGGACAACAAGCGGGGGCGCAGCAAGGCTCGTTGCCCCAGCAGCAGCAGCAGCCGCGAAATGCGGAAATATTGCAACAGGCAGCTACCGATGTATGTGGCTTGCGCCTTCGTAATGCGTGCTGCGTTTGTCATTACTAGTTGGTGCTTTCTTGCAATATGGATTGCTTGAATGTTGGTGCAGCATTGCGCCTTTGAGTATGTTTCCACTGGGATGTCATACACCCTTGTGCTTGCCATTGTCTGCCCCACCCATATGACAACTACGGGGCTTTGCCAACAGGACATGCTTTTCAACTTGCGCCATGGCCCAGTAGCAGGGAGTGCGGGCCGGTCACTTTGCAGCCCAGGCATGGCGCCGACGAGGTTAACCAGCTCTACTTGGCCAGCTCGGCGCCCAAGGCAAAGAGAGGGCAGCAAACGCGGTGGTCGTGGTGGGCAGGCGCCTTCTGCAGAGCTTCAGCGTTCCTCGGTTGGCCGGCAAGCCACCAACGTACGTCACCTCGGCCACCTCTTTGTGTAGACTCATGGCTTGCTTGCGTACACTTGCCATTTGCGATGACACTAACATTCAAACTTTGGCTTTTTGCTTCCGTGTATTGTCACCCCCATGCCTGGCCATGTCGGGAACTTGTGCCGTGCCATTGTCTGCTCCGCCCCCTTGCACGCCACGGGGCTTGTCTAACAGGGTGACGTCCCCCGGGACAGGCAAGCGGGGCCTACAGATTCGCCCATGGCGCCATCGTCGGCACCGCCACAGATGCCTCAGGGACAACAGCAGGAGCATCGCCAACAACGAGGACAGCAGCTATCGGATGCTGAATTTAGGGAGACATATAGGGAGCAAATGACCACAGCATTCCAAAACATGTCACCAAATGAAAGGGCGTTCATGTTTAACCAGGTGCCCAAAGAGAATTGGATTAACTACGTGCGCCGCTATACGTTGGCCAATCTGGAAGCCGCGCATGAGGAAGAAGTTGAGGAGGATGCTGAGGAGGAAGCTAACTATGTAAGTTGACAGGCCAACATACTTGCATAAGCTTGGCCATCACATTTTGCGATTGGCTGGCAACTCAAGTAGCTTTTGCTGCTACTGTGACAAGTTCCTCTTACCTTTTGTGTCCCTTCCATGCATGACATCACACCCCGTGCTTGGGCAACATGTTCGCCTCCCAGCTGAGTGGCTTAGGGCTGAGCCAACAGGTGGAAATTCCGGGTAAGCCCAGCACAAAAAATCCCAACATAGTATGGGTTACTGCAAGCCTTGTCTTACCCTATTTGTATTGAATGTACGCAAAGTGCACCCAGGGGGCTAGGGAAACCAACCGTGAAAGCTAGTGCGGTGTCAGAGGCTCCATAACAGCAGAAGAGTGATGAGGGGAGGGGAATGGAGTTGGTTTGAGGGAGGGAGAGGGAGAGGGAGAGGGAGAGGGAGAGGGGAACCGGGGTGGGGGGTGGGGGTGGCAGGTGAGAGGGCTGGTGAATGGGTGATAAAAAGGCTGATTTCCCATCCCTGACAATAATAATGGTAATGGGTCATGAACGTAACACCTCTATTATCACGAAGAACCAGCATCACGACTTGGGCTCGTGGGTACCAACAATTGCCGATTGGTGCTGTGCCAACACAGGAACCAACACGAGAGCAAGTACGCGTTGACGAGGACTCCGAGGAGCAGCAGCAACAGTGTCCACGACAAGAACAGTCGCAGCGGACGCTACCGCAGCAAGGGCTGTCTGACGAGCAAGAGCAACTACAACAACAACAACAACAACAACAACAACAACAACAACAACAACAACAACAACAACAACAACAACAACAACAACAACAACAACAACAACAACAACAACAACAACAACAACAACAACAACAACAACAACAACAACAACAACAACAACAACAACAACAACAACAACAACAACAACAACAACAACAACAACAACAACAACAACAACAACAACAACAACAACAACAACAACAACAACAACAACAACAACAGCAGCAGCAGCAGCAGCAGCAGCAGCAGCAGCAGCAGCAGCAGCAGCAGCAGCAGCAGCACCAGCAGCAGCACCAGCAGCAGCAGCAGCAGCAGCAGCAGCAGCAGCAGCAGCAGCAGCAGCAGCAGCAGCAGCAGCAGCAGCAGCAGCAGCAGCAGCAGCAGCAGCAGCAGCAGCAGCAGCAGCAGCAGCAGCAGCAGCAGCAGCAGCAGCAGCAGCAGCAGCAGCAGCAGCATCAGCCGCAGCAGCAGCACCAGCAGCAGCAGCACCAGCAGCAGCAGCAGCAGCAGCAGCAGCAGCAGCAGCAGCATCAGCCGCAGCATCAGCAGCAGCAGCAGCAGCAGCAGCACCAGCAGCAGCAGCAGCAACAACAACAACAACAACAACAACAACAACAGTGGGAATACTGGCAGCCGCAATTGCGGCCTGCCTGGCAGCCGTTCTCACCATACAGCGTAAGAAAATCGGCCTTTGTCTCACCCATTATTGTGAACTTCGTGTTTGCTCCTGTCATGGTTGTTGGCAAGTTGTGTTATGAAATGAGTTGCATTGGGTGCTAGCAGTTTCATATTGCCTTCCCATCATGCTTTGCGTGGCTGCTTTAATATAAACTCGGGGCCAAGCATTCGGATTTGTTACCTGGCGTGCTTCATGATGCGCTACAGGTGCAAGGCATAAACGTGGCACCGACACAAACTGCAGCGTGGATGCCACCACAACAGCTGCAACAATGGCCACCGCAATGGCAGCAACCGCTGCCTCCTCTGTTCCAGCCGCACGTCAACTCCTCGCATATGCACGTGCAACAGCAAGGATTGCAACCTGAAAGCATCCTTCTCGGGCATGGATTGCGCCAAGATGTTGGCCAGCCGGCTATGGCTGCGGGCGTATCTCAAGGGCAGGGCTACATGCCTGGGCAACAACATCCACAAGTGGGTTGAATGGTTCCTTTCCACTTTCATAGCGTATATCTTGGAATTTGAGTTTTGGACGTGCTTCCTTTTTTGGACAGTTGATGTGGCATGTTCCGCCAGCGGCTGCAAGACCCACTACCTTTTGCCCGTCCTCACATCACTGTTTCCATGTATCATTTCGCTGAGACAACAGGTGCCAATTCCTGGCCCAGGTGCAGAACGGACAGCGCCGGGATCAACACAACGAGACCGACGTGGTCCAAGGCTTCAAGGCGCGAGGAG
Organism: Mesostigma viride; assembly: GCA_009746045.1. NCBI lineage: Eukaryota > Viridiplantae > Streptophyta > Mesostigmatophyceae > Mesostigmatales > Mesostigmataceae > Mesostigma > Mesostigma viride. Next base: position 77,359 of record RPFO01001349.1, on the reverse strand, counting down.
TCGTCGGGCGACTGTGCAAGTGCGTATTAGGCGGGTCGCGGCTTATCATGGACGAATGCAAATGCATGTATACCTGGCGAAAAACTCTTTCGCTTTGCTTTGTCGTAATGTAGCAACGAGCACTCGGACATTGCATCACGTTTTCTCGGGTTGTTTGGGTGCTCAGGCTCAGAGTTGTATTGCGTTTAAATGAGATGGTGGGAAGAATTAAATGAGATGGTGGGAAGAAATTAACTGTATGGTCTCATGACGTTGTAAGTCCAGCCTACCATCATGACAGAATCTTTTTTTGTAGGGTCTACTGAATCCATTGTTTCTAATTGTGCTTGCGTCATCCTATTGCCTTGATGCCATGCCAATAGAATAACATGCCCAATTCAGAAACAGGCGCGTCCCAACCGGCAGAGGGACAGTCATCGCAAACGCAAGGAGACGCCCAAGAGACATTGCGACAGCCGCGACCACGCCAACAGCAGGATGAATCAAATGAGAAATGGTACGTGCATCCATTTGAGTCATGGCAGCTCATGACTATACAGGTTGTTCACCATTCCATGCCTACTTGACCCGCAACGATCACATAACTAACGCAAGAGTATGGGTTTCCAGGGGATGCTCCACTAATAAAGCAAACGGTCTTTTTTCACTACACGCATTCACCTCGTCACGTACACTAGTTAGTCAAGTATATGAAAGTGCTAGAATTTGCACCTCGTGTGGGTGTAATGATACGGCACCCACTTCAAGTACGGAGTATGCCTTGCACGTCGATGTAGTTGAGAATGTACGCTGTCGCATTATTGCCTCCTGCTGTTATTGTCGTGAATTTTTTTTCCAACAAATTGTTATGACTCCTTTTCGTCATCCACCCAATGTGCCTGCGCTTTTCCCCCCGTTGTGTTATCGCCTCTTAGGCCACCAAAGCTGGGCCCCGGCAAATTGACGTCGGATGAAATGCAGCGTGTTCTGGAACTTGGTGCCAAGGAGGGTATTCCCCTCGCGACGATTATCGACTTCGTGCATAATTGTGGACTGGCCCCAGCCACACGGAAGCAGTATCTTGGGTATCAACGCATGTTCGGAGTAAGCAAGAGCTCAGCATTTCTGCAATCTCTGTCCTGTAGCACATGTAGCATGTCCATGCCATGAGGCACGGGTGTTAGTGCCCTACCTAGGACAAACTAGGATACATGATCCCAGACGTGATGATGGGAGTGCAAGGCCTAGCCATGCACATCGATCCCTGCCAATGGATACGAATGCTGCGTCATCAAATGATAGGAATGGTTGCCCTGAAAGTTCCTATTCATCCCTGGAGCCCACATCATCAACACCAAGCACACCATAACACAGAATTTAAAGCCGGGATGTTCATCGGTGGTGGTTCATACGGGATTTAGTGACAATGGGAGGAACTGTCTGGATGCAGCGCATGTTCTTAGGGTTCACTCTTGACAATGGCAGGGGCAAGCATTCAACGAGTCTGCTTGGTACGCATATGTTGTGTGGTCCACGCGTTATCAACTACCCTTCCCATTAATGAGCAAGTTGGCAACTCAAGCTACCTCTTTCCACAACCGTCACTTGTTAACAGGAATGGTGCAAAAGCATCAACCCACGCACCGGCAAGCCGTATGAAGATCTCAAGGATGATGATCCTGTAACAGCCGAACATATCGTCAAGTACATGGCCCACCTGGCAGAGACCAAGGTCGGTATATGGTTATTTATGCTTGTTGTATAACCCATGCTGCATGTTGAATGTCAAAGTCACGACTAGAATGGTGTATGACCCTGCATGCATGGGGCATTGCACAATAGGGCTCCACACTTACGCATACAGACACGCATCCGCAATGGTATGATCTAACAGCAGAGTTTATGAGTCATTGAGGGGGAGTTTCCTAACGTACTCAGCTCTAGCCCATCGCTTGGCGATTCCATGAGCGCTATGTTTTAGAAGCAGCAGCACTATATTGCGCGTTGATCATGCGTTCAATGTACATGTGAATAATCGTGGATGACGCATGGGAAGCGAGACATCAACAACATTGCTGGGTTGCCGTGTGAAACGAATATCAAGGTGGTGTTATTAATTCAACTTGGTGGTCAAATGTGGGTATACCTTTTTGCACATATTGGCTGCAAATGTGTCCCCACAACGCCGTGCTTTTTGGCCAAGGCAAACTATTGGCAAGCACCTTTCCTCTAATTGCTCTGTAAGAACAGACTGCAAACAGTGCGTGTTTTTGCTCCCACGTTTTAATGTTGCCATTTGGTATTTGGCATTGTTAACCCTGCATTTTGTATTGTCGTGCAGAGCTTGCATGTGGTGAACGCTGCTTACAAGAGCATGGCGAACTTTGTCAGCTCTCAGCAAGAACAATTCCATGCCGAAGGCCGCACGCATCCTCAAGATGCAATGGGTGCTACAATGACTCCACAAATCAAGAAGCTGACAGATACAATGAAGAGGACAAACGGCACCAAGAAATTTGGGTATGTAAATAACAAGTCCGGCAGGAAGGTAGATCGTTTCATTAGGTTTGTTGCAGCTCCAAGGTGTGCCCTGAATACACCATGTTCAGGTTAAGTTTATTTTGCAGACATGCCCTTACTAACAACACCCGTAGCCTTATTATAATTCAAGCTAAGCTTTGCAGGGGGCTTCGTGTTTAACAAGTAGTTGGTATTCGTTCTGAAAATATGAGATCTGGTATTTGTCAGTTTACTAGATGAAACACTCATGTGCCCTGCTTTAGTGAACTCGGCGTTGCAGGAAAACCATGTGTTACCAAACGGGGACCCCGGCACAGTTTATCAAGCCAGAGGAAGAGAAGGAAATGGCTATTCATCTGATTGAGGAGGCGATCCGTCTATGCAACACTGACGACCCCATGCTTGGCCAAATGGACCTCAAGAACCTTTCAGGCTTCTTGAACTTCCAAACTTTGTAAGTATTTTATGGGCCTCCAATCCAATGGGCGGCCGACATAACAATATGGAGCATATCTTCTCGTACAGGTTAACATGTAATCATTGCACATATATTCATGTCCACACCAACAAAGTGCTTCTCGTCGGCGAGCTAAAACGCGAACATATGCTCCAGGTATATTGTGGTTGTCCATTTCCACGATTACAATCTACGTTATTTGCCTACACTTCTCATGAACTTGAGGAGTCCCCGACGCATGCCCCACCAATATTCAGCTCCCGGTCTCGCTTGACTTACATCAAGTAACGTGCGTGTTTGCAACTTGCCCGTCCTTACGTCTCTACGGCGGAGCCAATTTTCGGAAGAACCTCACCCTTATGCTTGAAAATTAGGGACAAATTTGGTGGATGGATGGATGGATGGATTGACTGATTTTATCCCCTATTCCTATGTATTGCCTCACGTGTACGGCCTTATAAGCTTTGCCAACGCTGGCGAACCTTCCGAAAATTGGCTCCGCATGATAATGGGCTACGTACGAGCTTATCAAGCACTAGTGTGTCCCGCTGGCTTCGCCCAGCCAAAATGCATGATATTTTTTTGGCAGTAGAGAGACCATGGAGGGACTGCACGCTGCACGTAGTTCGTAGTTCGTAGTAGCGTGCTCCTCTCCGGAGAGGAATCGTGCTGCGATCCTGAGAGGATATCGTGGAATTGCCAAGTTAATAATTAGGGTAGTAATAAATGCCTGCCCATCCACTGCATGCCCTTACATTTTCTAGCAATACAGTGCCGTACCATTACCCTTGTGCATATGGGTGTACAGCCATTGTGGATTGCCAATTGTTGAATAAAGCTACTACGAATCCATAGGTGCTGTGGACCGCTCCAAGGACAGCCACACAGGCCCGTGAGCACCAGCCACCAAGGACAGCCACACAGGCCCGTAACCACCAGCCACACACCCACCCTCGCCCACACTGTATGTCGTAGGGTCAAGCTCATCATGACTGGCCACAGTAGTAATGGTATTTGGGTCAACAGGGGGTGCGTGTTACATTCGTCATTGCCAGACCTGTCTGCGCTCGGCCCGTATCATGGACACGAGCAACCGTTATGGTATGGCTAGGCATGCACACTTAGTTGAATCAATGCATGTAATCGCTGTCCGCTAGTGCTTTACTGCGAGACTAAGCAACAATGGAATCAGCACAGCTTAGGAAGCCATACGGCATGTGTCCATGGTGGCACCAACTGTCGGTATTGTGGTGAGTGAGCATTGAAATTGCCAACGACATTCATAATCTTCCGCACTTCCCTTAATTTCAATATCCCTGCAGGGTTTCCTGGGTTGTACAAGAAACCACCTTGTTCCGGGGTGACAACGCACGCTCGGCGAAATATGCGCATCTTTTCGCATGCCCTTACACCGAACTCAGGCCGACTCCGGCTGTCATGCTGGGCATACTTGCAAAAGAGGGGAAGACAAACCAGGTAAGCAAACACGATCCAGGAATGTTGTGCCAAACTTTGGGGGGTATGATGCGGTCTACTGTTGTAAACAACGGGGGCTGGTCGTCACATACATGTGTGGCGTTCAAGGATCCTGCTGCGACAGTAGCAAGGTACCCATGCAGTGGTAGGAGACTCAATGGAACTGAAGTGGTTATTCTACAGAGGCATGCAATGAATGCGGCGACCTTGTATAACGAACAGCCCAGGTTGCCAGTTGCGCGTGACGACACATTTGGATTACACTCATCTTCGTTCAGAGCGATACTTAAGTTTTCGGCACTAATACTGGTTCTCTGAACACAGTTTGCGTCATTTGTGCAGACTCGAAATTGTGTGGCCAAAAATGGCCATTTGTTAAGCAATAAGTGTTCCCATGAGAATCCGCGGCCGAGATGTGGCCTGCCTTTCGCATGTGCTCCACTCAATGGATTAATAAAGATCCTGGATAACGTGGGCTTCCGTGGTAAATAGAAATGGTACATGGATTATCCTTGTACAGTTTGATTTCTTCTCACAATCAACAACTGCACGTCTGTCCTTGCTTTCCGGTGGTCGCTGACCCTTGCCAAATGCAGTATGGATATAATGAGTATGTCGGCGCGCTCATGAACAAGGACTGGTTTCTATGCCCCATCATTCTGCTCGCCTTCCACCTTTTCTGGCGAATGAAACTCCTCCAAGAGCCCGTCCTTGGGATTGGATATGACAAGGACTCCAGGGAAACACTAGATTGGTATGTCATTGCGAATGCATAAGGTATATTGGTCATCGGACTTTCAAGTAGATTAAACCCGCACGTACAGGTCATGCCCCCATTGAATGGTGGATGTTGTGTGGAGGGGGGGGGGGGGGCGGGGGAGCGCGTGACTACTTGAAAATGCGGGCATCATTGCTATGCTAGCCCAAAACACATGGCATATTACATTGGGTGGGGGCATTGCCTTTGGCTAAGGCAGACATGCAGAAAACCAGGTGAAGGGTCAAGTTACTGTGCGACTCCATGGCTTCATTGTCATTCCCTAGTATACTTGCATGGATGGTGAACGTTGATATGCATGGTATATATCTTCTTATCCATGATACCGTGGCCTGGCACCGTGTTGCATGCGTACAATCGTGTCCACCTTATTCTAACTTGATTAACTGTCTGATTCGCTGTTTTCTGTGGATTGTAAATCTTGTGCAGGAAAATGCGTCCCATCATGCGTGGTCAAACTCACACCGAGCCATGGGATCCAACCACGCACTTCAAGATGTTCAAGAAAGCATTGGACGCGATTGGTGCCCGCACAGCTCACGTATGCCATGAGCCGAGGGCCATGGGGGCGCAGCGTGCTGTTGACCGCGGGTTCGTTGCATAATGACAATATGGTTCTCTTTTTGCTTGTACTGCATGAATGTATCTGACTGCATTCTCATATCACACTACGTCCCGATCATGAGCCAGCCACATGTCGCTTTGCGACATTGGAAGTGAGGTGGTTATATGAAGGCGTGGGATTAATGCTCACTGGATGCGGTCGGACGTCTTGTTCCATGTTTGGGTGACTGCCGATATCCACAACAGCGCACCATCTGGCGATGTAAACGGTGCTGGCGGATGGGATAATTCGACCACGGTCGAATGCTACCGGCGGCTGGTTCCCCAAACGTTCCTCCAAGCCATTGCGGGGATGGATCCTCGCACCCCATTTTATTTTGTCCCCCATCTGCAGGTGTTCGACCAAATCCGGTCTAAGATCACTGACAGGCTCAGGGGCGAGATGTGGGGAGGATGGATCTTGGAGGCACGCGATCGTCTAAACGTGGTATGCTACGTATGGGAGCAACCCTCCTTGTGGCAAATATCGTGGATTGGGAGGTCAACCGAATCCTTCTTTTGATCCTGTTGCACTCTGCCCCAATGATCCATAGCAATGTCATGATTGTCTTTTTTTTTCCTTCCTGCCGGGTTGGACTCATTGTAAGGCTATACAGTTGTGTAGCCAATTGAAGATTGAGCACATTGAGAATGGCCAAGTACGTGATCGGCTGGGAAACATGAAGTAGTAGTACTGCACCTCCTGACTGAAGTACTGGTGCTACGTAGTATTATGCCAGCACATTATTGGTGAATAGTGAGCTTTGCAGCACCTTTCAATTCTGTAGGTGTTGAAGTGCGGTGCCACATGCCATTAAGAAATAAATACCATGCCGGCATATGCTGATGTAAGCTAGGCTGGCTCAGCAAGGTAGTCAATACCTGCATGATTTTAGTAAGAAACGGCACACTCACACACAACACACACACACACACACACACACACACACACACACACACACTTGTGTCTAAGCCGGGTTAACGGGGATAGCAGCGAAATGCCAGTGTTTTGCTGACATCGTCTTCTTTCGCTTACTTGCTTATGGTTGAGTAGTGCGTGACGTTGTACTATTGCCAGTTTGCGCGCTTGTACTAAGGAAGCTTGGGGCCACACATGGCACTTGGGTGAGGAATAAACTTGGATTGCTGCTGGCAAGCTTTTCATATACAAATAAATGCTGATTTTGTATATTGTTGTTGTGACCCTTAATTATCTCACTCATTAGTCGCCTTTCATTGCGTTGTTTGCATGACCCATACCACTAATACATCGGGGCGGCATGTCTCGATAGAGGAAGGCGGAAAAGACGGCTTGGGACATCGATGGTGAGAATTTCATGGAAGTTGTGCTCGGGCTGTTTACCGATGCTCTCGTCATCGGGGCCGCACTCTGGAGGCGCGAACCCCACCTTCTGAAAGAGGGTGTGTTTGTGAAGTGGGGATGGCAGCGGCCCAGCATTTGCTGGCCGTGCGGTGCAACTTTGAGGCGACTACATATATCGCCCTGAACCGTCTTTGTTAAAGCGGTGAGACAGTCCAGTGTTACAGTCCGGCCGCAGGCCGGGCAAGGGAAATGGCCGAAATGCTGTGTTCACCATGATGCTGCGGGCCGAGGATGGGTGGCTGCATGGAAACGTGAATGCTTGCATCGAATGGATGGCGGTGTCTGCATGCATGGATTGCACGTGAATGTTCGCAGTATGGGTGGTAATTGCATGGATGCTCGCAGGATGGGTGCTAATTACACGAATCGATATTGCATTAATGCTTGCAGGTATGGATGGTGTTTGCATGCGTGGATACGTGAATGGTTGCAGGGATGGATGGTGTTTGCATGCATGCATACGTGAATGCTTGCAGGGATGGGTGGTGTTTGCATGCATGGATACGTGAATGCTTGCAGGGATGGATGGTGTTTGCATGCATGCATACGTGAATGCTTGCAGGGATGGGTGGTGTTTGCATGTATGGATACGTAAATGCTTGCAGGGATGGATGGTGTTTGCATGCATGAATGTGTGAATGCTTGCATGGGTGGATGGTGTTTGCATGCATGCATGGGTGGTGTTTGCATGCATGGATACCTGAAAGCTTGGGGTGGATGGTGTTTGCATGCATGGATACGTGAATGCTTGCATGGGTGGATGGTGTTTGCATGCATGGATGCGTGAATGCTTGCACGGATGGGTGGTGTTTGCATGCATGGATACGTGAATGCTTGCATGGGTGGATGGTGTTTTCATGCATGGCTACGTGAATGCTTGCATGGGTGGATGGTGTTTGCATGCATGGATACGTGAATGCTAGCATGGATGGATGGTGTTTGCATGCATGAATGTGTGAATGCTTGGGGTGGATGGTGTTTGCACGCATGGATTTGTGAATGCTTGCGTGGATGGATGGTGTTTGCATGCATGGATGCGTGAATGCTTGCAGGGATGGAAGTGATTGCATGCATGGATACGCGAATGCATGCATGAATGCGACCTAGGACAATGTAAGCACCTTTTAGGGATTAATATAGTGGTGAATATGGGCAGTCCCCCTGACCCATGTGAGTCAAACATGTATTCAAGGAGACAACGATTCCAGTCCATGGCAGGATATATAAAGGGTACCAACCCCAAGTCGGTGGGGGACGTATGCATGTGACCCACTTCAGTACAAGTGTAATGACAGTGATTCGGGCCGTGGTGCCAGCAACCCTGACACTGAAGGTTACATTATAGATACTCATTCCATCTCCGCCTCCACATCATGCATTGAGGATGTAATATACGCGACAACTATTAATGTTCACATGGCGGTCACGCGACGCCTGATCAACGCGTAGCGTCTGCGACTCTGCGTGTCGTAATTTAATTTGCTAATATTACTGCACAGTCACCATTTTACCGCGCGCTGGCCTGCACTTAGCCCTTGGATGACCAGGGTGTAAACCTACCCCTAATTATGGCTGGTTGCACCTTGCATGATAATGTCCAGAAACCAGCCTGATGACAATCTAGTCGGTCCATACTGGGACCAAAGCACACACATATAGGGAGTTACTTCAGGGTCATGTCATTAGTCATGTTGCAATATCCTATGGGTGCTAAATACAGCACTAATCTCAGGGGGGTGCACGGGTGCGATAAAAAAGACACTTACAATGCAATGTTAAGTGATAATGCAATATTGGACGTCTTCACAAACCAAAGGCCCAAATGCACACGTAGTAAGGGGGTGCAAGGGGCGGTGTTATCCATGCATCCAGAACATGAGAAATGACCTCCATATGCATGCATAGGATGACAATATACAAACACTGCATCGAACTTTTTTTCTACGTCAGCAAGGCACTGGGGCCTCCATAGATGTTGCATGGACTGCACAACTGCACAGGCGTCCTTTACTAGCCAAAAGGCTGGCAAAAAACTGGCCATGATACCATCTTTCCTGAAGAATTTAGGCAATAGAAACCATCGTGCTACCATCTACAACTTCTTTAGGTGTTAAATAAATCGTCATTCTAGAAAATTAGTTACAGACGCAGTAAAAACCAGCCCGAGATAATGTGCGCATCATTAGATGTTCCGCGACTGCGGCTACAGCATTTTTCTGACGCCGCTCATTTCAGTTCGGTTTATTCTTCGCGCCGGTCAGCCAAGGAGTGACATACTTCACGTCGGGGTGTATCTTTAGTTGCGATACCACGCGTTTGCCGTTTCGCAACTTTTCGTCCAAATCGGTCCTCGCAAGAATCGCAACAAAAGTGTTTTTTGGTCCTCCTGGAAAGTTGCGTAGTTGCGATTCTTGTTGCGATACTGCGGGTGACCCCTGTATTGCCAGCTGCTAATCATCCAAGCAGTCTGGGCATTGGTCCTCACTCACTTGCTGGACACAGCCCTATCAACTATCAAGTCCTGGTGAAGCTCATGTCCTCTCCGATTATGTGTCCCCAGGTCACACTGGGTCTGATTAAATCTGGGGAGGACTGGATCAATCTCCAAGAAATGCGTGGAACCTGTCAATTAACTGCCTCCTGCACGGCGTGCGTCTACTCAAGCTCAAGTTTGTGATCAAGATGAAGGACGTGGATGGAGTCAAGGTACCACATGTCAGGCCAGTGCTGAATGAGTTCAAGGGCACTGGTGAGTGCACTGCTGAGGAGCTGTATACCCCTGGTATGCAGCATGACACTTGTTGGAGACTGCTGCTGTGTGTATTTCTAGGCCTTGTCAACAAGGGCTTGGACTATGCATGGCTCAGTGGTGGTAGATTTCAAGAGAGCATTTCTGGAGTGGGATGCAGATGTGGCCCAGGAGAAGTGGGAGGGCAAGACGCCTTTCTTTGTCAGGGTGCCTGCTGTATGGAACAGGGACATTCACACTGAGTTCCTGCAAATCCTCAAGGGCCTGGAGGGCCTGAGGTCAAGTCCAATAATCTGGAGGGAGACACTCAACCGTTTCCTGAAGGAACATTGCAACTTGAAGGTCTCTCCTGGAGTATACCCCTGTTTGTTTCTCGGGCAATGGGAAGGCCTACCAGTGTATGCTGTGCTGCACGGGGATGACCTGCATCTGCTGGCTCCTACGTCGTGGCTTAAACAGTTAATTTCCATAATTAAGTCCTTAGTCCAAGTTTCCCCTGGGTAGGGAGCAATGGCAGGTGGAGAATGAGCCTCTACAGTTTGTGGGCATGGAGGCCACACTGGTGAAGAAGGGGGGAGAATGGTGTATGAAGCTGGTGGGGGGCAACGATTATCAAGCAACTCTCGTCAGCAAGCTTCCTCCGGTCATCACACAAGCGTTGTGTCCTATGGCCAGGGGCATGATTGCTTGGGTGGCAGGTTTTTGCTAGGCCAGACCTGATGGTCATAGCCAGGTTGCCTGATGATATGCTGATGGAGCTAGGAGGGCGACCAGGTTCGGGCTTCATCTGGCATTCTGTTGTCTGCAGTGGATTAATTTAATCACAACCCATTTGCATGGAGCTGTATGTGGATAGCAAATGAACAGCAGGCAGGCCTCCAAGGTCAGGGGCAGGGCAGCAGAGTTCTTTCTACTCAGACAGGAAGACCTGGGGAGTTTGGTGAGCTGATTTAGTCGCTTGCACAAACGGGTGGCTGTCAGCAGTGATGTTGCAGAATGCAGGGCTATTTGTGAAGGCATTCACACCAGCCTTTATCTGAAGGAGCTGCTTCATCAGATGACTTCTAACACTCCTTGGCCACTTCAGGTCACCACTCTTCTAAAAACAGACTCCATGGGGATGGTGCAGTTTGTGCACAGGCAGATGGCCAGAAGCAGGGACTTGGATTATCTCCTCTGGAATTGTCCTAGCTCCTTGGCCAATATTGATGAGCATATCCCTGGGGTTGACAATCCTGCTGATGCTTTGACCAAGCTAGTGCCAAAGGCAGCAGTGCAATACAAGGCTCTTCAGTCTCTGATGGACCAATCTCAGCAAGCTGTGTAAAGCTGGTGCCTGGTTGTAGGGCATTGGAGAGAAGGTTGTTTGGTAGTGTCAGCATTGTGACTGGCATAATACCTGTATTTTAGTTTTTACTAAGGCTCATGGACCATGGTACACTCACTCTGATTTTAATCAGGATGCAGCCAGGTTTTGGCTGGGGTTCATGCTGTTGACTACTGTATACACAAGGTTGACAGGTCCATTACAGACGGCATGTATTCTATTTTAAAATGCATGGCTAATTTGTACATACCTCTGACAGTGGTCTGGGAACCTTTCTTCTGTGGTTTATAGGGCGGGGTTCGATTCCCTGGCATTATGTTTCTACAAGCTGGCCTGCTCCGGATGTTTACCTGTTCAGACTTCCCTTGTTCCCCAGAGCATGCATTAATTGTTGCCTAGTGATTTCATTTTATCATTTGTTTGCTGTGGCAGTTTATCATCTGACAAGTAGACGGGCGCCATAACAAGACGGGCGCCAATACTAACCTGTTGAGAGTATGACGGGGAAACTATTGTAATACGTCTTGCTTTGTCAAGTGATATATTAATTGTAATGGATTTATTGTGCTTATATTAATATGTACCGGGTTTTCTGGGATTAGTGTAACTCACTGTTAGTATCTGGGATTAATGTAACTCACTGCCAGAAGGTCATTGAACTTGAGGCTCTAGTAACCGAGGTGATGAGATTAATTCCTGGAGAAGCTGTAATATAATTAACCTGTATGTATTTAATTTTGTGTTTCTAATATCTGGTGGTACTCTGTCATGCCACTTCCATAGGTTTTTATCCATTTCCAATGGAATGGTTTTCCCCGTGGCAGATCTTTTTTTTCCCCAGTTCCTTAAAAGTACGGGCTGGGGGAATGGCCATTAAAGACATCTGTTCAACCTTCAAGCTGGAGTGAAGGACATCTCAAGATACTTCAAGGGTCCCTGACAGGGTATGTAGTCCCTAAAGAAAAGAAGGGATTGGAGTTAACGTAAAGGATTTACATTAGATGGATGGAGATTGTTACGCTCTTTCCAACGGCACCTTGAACGCCTCATTTGGACCCATCCAGTTGGCACAGTGTAGTATACCCGCACATGTCTTTTGTTGTTTGTCATGAACGCAGGCAGGGAAGACACTATAGGACTGACGACAGTGGACACGCCGGGCGTGCCCCGGGGCAGGCGACGGTGGACGGCCTGGGCAGGGCGGACGAGTTTGCAGGCCTGCTGGATCCCGAGGGACGAATCCTGCACAGGCTGCACAAAGGGGAAGGGGGATGGCCGGGGTGACCAAGTCGAGAATGGCGTTGAGGGCGCTGGGGACCAACCGGCGGATCTCCGCCCGGCCAGCCGGGCCTGAGCAACAGAGCCGAGGAAGGCGGCGGGGGCGAGGCGGGCGGCGCGGGTGAGCCCACACCCGCCCATGCGGCAGGGGAGGGTGGCCAAGCGCATGGAGTGAGCTGGCAGGCTAGGGCCGGGGAGGAGCCCCTGCAAGGTGGCCCGAATGCGCTTGTCGTGGCCTTCCGCGCAGAGTTAAATAGTACGGTACGGTAAAATACGGTCCCGGGTGTATTATGTATAATACGTCGGTAGTACGCTGTATATCATACGAAATATTACGGTACAATGCTCACAAATTATTACGGAACAATGCTTAGCGTCTTACTAGCATCACTGAACATAAGGGTTTAATGAGGTCAGTTAGCTAGGGATAACGGAGGTTTTGCGACTAAAAGCCGCTCATGCTGGTTTTGTCGGCCTCTTGTTCCCGCATTCACGTATAGAAGAAAATCCGTTCAAAGAACCCCGATTCATGTCCCACGTAGCTCCCACAAAAACCAGCATCTTCATTAAAACAATAAGTGGAAGCAGAAATGTGACACTATTGACATGCCTGGAGGCACGCCGTTCAAGGCCCTTCATGAAGTACGTTGCCCTAGAGGCAACCAAGACAAGGGTGGGTGGGTGGGGAGCAAAGAAAGAGGCCGACAAAACCAGCCTGAGCGGCTTTTAGTCGCAAGTCCTCCCTTATCCCTAGCTAACTGACCTCATTCCACCCTTATGTTCAGTGATGCTAGTAAGACGCTAACCGTACAGCCCGGGGGTAGAATATCCCGAATCTGCACGGCTAGTATTAAATAATGCGTAGGTTGTTCTTTTCAGGGGCACTGCACGACACGTACCTCACGCCCCGTTCCGCCCGGGTATAATCAACCCAAGCGCGGAACGCACATTTTATTTAATTCATTTTTCAACCATGCACTATACTGCATCTACTAATCACAAGAGCTCTAGCCAAAAAGCTACGAGAAAACACTACAACCTAAGCCGCTCAATCAGCGGCCTCTTGTTCCCGCATTCACGTATAGAAGAAACTCCGTTCAAAGAACCCCGATTCATGTCCCACGTAGCTCCCACAAAACCCAGCATCTTCATTAAAACAATAAGTGGAAGCAGAAATGTGACACTATTGACATGCCCGGAGGCACGCCGTTCAAGGCCCTTCATGAAGTACGTTGCCCAAACACCCCCGCCCTGGCTTTCCCTTGAAGCCGCACTCCACCTTGCTCGTTGTCACAAGTGACCGCCCTGCCGCAAAACGGGAGCCCCCCCACATCGGGAGGTGTGTGCCCAGCGGCTGTGGATGCATGGCCAGGCCCAAAAAGGCCCAGCGCATTTGCACTGCGATTGCGCACGGCCAGCCTATCATGACCCCTCTCGGGGCCCCGGGTCGGTACCGCTATGGCCGTCTCCCCATAGACCCGGGGTGCTTCGAGAAAAAACGTGGACCTGGTAGCTCAGGCCCCGCCAGCCCGGATGCCCGAGGCCACAGCCCAGGGCACCTGGCTGAACGAGAGTCCGTTCAGCCAAGACCGCATTCCCCCCCGAGTTTTCTATGCGTGGGGAAAAAATTTCTAGCTGAGGCGCTTTCCCCATCGCCGTCCCCAGCCCCAACCCCCCCCCCCTCGGCGGCAGGCAATTGCAAAGTTTGCTGGCCAGCAGCAATTTCCGAAGAAAAAGCCTCAGGCCGCGGACCGAGACACGGGTCGCCAGTGCCAGCCATCCAGCTCCAACCCGGGGTGCAAGCATCCCCAGGTACGGAGCACCAGCTCGCGCACTGGGCCGACCGAGCGACAAGTGAGCACCTGTCACGGCACCCGGCCCACCAAAGACCCCAAGCTGGGGAAAAGGTGCGGACCGGAGGTAATCATTTTCTCTTCTTTTAGTTAACCGGGTGAGGAACTACGCCTAGCCGGTTAACAACTGGAAGTCTCACCACTGGCCAAGTGGCCGGTGCAACCAGTGCTTTTGGGATTTTGCTCCGCAGCCCCCATAGCAAGGACAACGAGCAAAGAAAGAGGCCGACAAAACCAGCCTGAGCGGCTTTTAGTCGCAAAACCTCCCTTATCCCTATAAGTAACTGACGTCATTAAACCCTTATGGTCAGTGATGCTAGTAAGACGCTAACCGTACAGACCGGGGGTAGAATATCCCGAATCTGCACGGCTAGTATTAAATAATGCGTAGGTTGTTCCTTTCAGGGGCACTGCACCTCACAACGGTCCGAGCCCCGCCAAAAACGACCATCTTATTCCGTCACCAAATTGGCGCGAGATCCCAAAAATCTGGTGGGCGGGAAGGTGACGACGAGGCAAAAAGTCACGCAACACCCATGGCGACCGTGAAAATCCTAGCGACCGTCCTGAGAACACATTACGGACAGCAAATTCATTTGGAGCCTTCATAACTCATCTACTTCACGTAGATATTTTTTTATCCTAAAGAAATCGGCCCATTTTTTCAGGAAAACAGAAAAAGGGCGGGCATTTTCGCGAGGTCGGGTCAGGTCCGCTGCATTTTGCAGTGGACCCCCAAAAAGTCACACCGGAAACTTATCTAAAACGGCGACAGTGTAGTTCGAGGTAAGCCGCTCGCACGATTCTATGACTAATTCAAAAATTTTTGACCGAAATTTTTTTTGTTAAAACGACTGCCATTGTAAATGCCTCGTTGCCGCAGCAGTTGGAACTGCCAGGAGGGTGCGTGCGGGGCTGATCATGGCAACGCACGTAAAAATATGCCACTCCCTCGTTTCTTTCATTTTTGTCATCCCATTTGCGCAGGGCGCTTCAACAACTAGGGCGCTTCAACAACTTCTAGAGCGAAGCCCAGCCTGATTTTTTGCTGGCTCTATAATAGTGTAGACCTGCGCTCATCACTGAATATCGCCTGCGATCGTTGTGAAATGAAGCATGAATACGCATTGCGCTGGTTGAGTCGACGCTGTACATTGGAACCTGCTTTTTCGGCATCCGGATCCAAGGTAGGGTGAAGTCAGCCCCGTTCCCCATCCAGATTTTCTGCCTGTCTCTTTCCCCGAGGCTCGTGAAAGCGCCTCGTTCATGTTACGCCGGACGCCTCGTCAAGCATCGCTGCTCGAGAGGGAGACGTAAGCCATGGCCAGCCTCCCCAAACAGCTTGCTTACACGCCTGTTCATTCTTCCTAGTGTAATTCATGGCGTAGGAAGCTGAGCCTGAAGGCAACCAACAGAAGGTACATGTCCTGTATTCAACAGTCAGCACATATAGGTGTGTTGATGTGCAACCCTGGAGCTTATCCAGCTTTAACAGGCCATACAACACGCTGCTGGGGCTCCACTTTAGCGGACTGTTGGTAAGTATTTCAACCTCTTTCCTTGGCCAGATTATAATGCACCATTCTTGACGATGGTGGCCACCGTGTTGAAGGTGACATACCCCCAGTCTGCCTAGCTGGTAGTAGTAGCCAGATCCTCGTTCTAAAACGTGAGCACGAGCACCGTCTTGGCCTCGTGCACGCTGTGCAGCGACAGGAACCTGGTCCACGTAAAGAATAATCGTCACATGTCGGCAGCACCTCCACTCAAAGGCTGGTGGTAAGGCTGGCTGAAAGATAACATAACATAAGATAACATGCAAGATATTTGCAATCAAGAGACAAAAACATGACCCTCGTATCATGTACCTACCTTAATGGTGGCCAACCTTGTCTCCCCGTACTTCTTCAGGGTCTTGGTGTCCTTGTGGATGCCCATCATGTGGCTGTTCACCTTCTCATGGCTGAGAACGTAGGTCACCACGGTGTTCACCTTGTCCAGCGTCTCGCCGATTGGCTTCTCCTTGTACATGTCCTCTATCAAGAGGTCGACACAGTGTGCAGCGCACTTGGAAAAGATGATGCTGGGGAACTTAGCCTCCAGCAAATTCTTCATCGCTTCCATGACAGCAGCGGTGTCACTCATCACCTGCACCATGTGCTCAGGGCCCACCTTCAGGATATACTGGCGCAGCTTGTTCCTAAAAAACTCTGCGGTCTTGGTCTCAGCAGTGCGGTAATCTGATCCCAGGAAGTGGACGAAATCGGCCAGCTGAAACGCATTCATGATGAGTGACTCACTGGTGCAGTCCTTCCACCCATCTGTGCCCAGCGTGCCGCCCGTCATGTGTGCCAGCTCCATGGGACCACGTCCTGCTCCACCTGCTCAGCAACACGGGGTGCATTCCGAGTCCGTATGGTGTTCGCGCGGGGGGGGACATATCCCAGTGCGCTTAACGCCCTGCATGACTTGCTGATCTTGTTGAGGGCCAGGCGGAATGCCGGATTGTCGATGACATTGAAGGCGACGCCTGCAGTCATAAATGCCCTGCACAGCTCCTCATCAAGCTGCTGCTTGGTCGACACGACCGCGGCAGGCTGAGTACCATTATCGGAACGCCCCTTGCTCTGCGATGCGCTGGAACCATGCAGCTCCGGTGTTGTTAGTACTAGCACAGGCAGACTTCCACGGTCGTGCATCACTCTCCTCGATCTCTGGCTCCTCATTCACCAGACCTTCCCTACGCAGGTTCCGGACCTCGGCCGCCATGTGTACTCGAGCAGCATCCTGCCGGCGCCGCTTCCTGGCCTCCTTCTCCGCCTCCTCCTGCAGCAGCCTGACACGAAACGCCTTTGGCGGATTCGTGCATTTGCTCACCCCATTGAGGGTAGCATATTGGCCACCCATGATGTGAGCTTTTGCTTGCGTGGCAGTGCCCTTGAAGGCCGCCTTGCATGTCAGGCATGCCATGGCGTAATTCCCTGTCGGGTGCCCATCCTTGAGAAGTTTATCCTTTGATATAAAGGTCCAAACACTGAGTTTCCTGTTGCACAGACATCTCATCCCGTCATCACCAATGGGGCCATCATCAGCATCGTCAATGTCGTCTCACGTGGCTGCTAAATTAAAGACGTTGTGTCAAACTGCTAGCAGTGACCAACAATGCCGGGGTATACAGGCCTGTAATAGGTACAGCATGTACATATTGCCCTCGTCTATGTGTTTCCCGGCCAGCTTGGCAGCATTCGGAGCAACCACGTCCGGTAACCTTGCAATGTACGCATAGATACTAGAAGTAAGCAAAAAGACCGAGCCGCAGCCTCCCAGGCTCGCACAAACGCAGGAAAATGTCTCGTACGCCTGTCCTATACGTGCCAAATACGTGTATTGTACGCGGTCGTACAGAACCACTGTACAAAAACCAAATATTTCGTACGGACAAGCTACGTATTACGTATAATACGCGTAAGAATCGTATTATACGCCGTGCTATTTTTCACTGCAGTTCCGCGGCAAGCAGTGACCAAGTGGGGGGGAGCGCCACGGAGCCAGTGAACCACCAGGCGCAAAACCACAGGAGGAGCCCTTTGGTCAGGGGTCCTTGAGGCGCGTCCAAGTCATATTTCGAGGACATGGGTGCACTGTTCCACGGTGGCCCGGAGCTCCTCTTCGACGATATCTAGCTCCCCGTGCCCAAGTAAGCACAGAGAATCTAATATCAAGTAGAGAACTGCACGGTATACTACGCTACTGATCAGTGATCAGCGCCGTACCCCCACTTGGGAGACAGAGCTGTCACCACGTGTCCAGATTGGCTAGGCACAAGGCCTTAGACTAGAATATAACAGACCGTATATGGCTGTAACCACTGAGGCACATGTTCAAGTGCTGGGACCGTACAATAGTGACCTTACCCGTGGGGGGCAAGGTTGTTGTCATGGCGGGTGCGCGAAACATTGCCTGTCGTCAGGCAGGGCCGCTCGTGGCTCCATAATGCAGTGATGTAGTGATGCACTGTGTGCGAATGGATGCGAACGTGTGTTTGATTATGCAATGGCTGGCATATATCAATCCATGCAAGCTTGCCAAGCTGGATTGCATGGGAACGTAGGTTAGGGTAACCTATAGCTATCCTGCACTAGTGCTAACCAATGAGGTGCTGGCTACAACCAGCCAGATGTCCTCCAGCTAGGACTGATACCATGCCCACACGCACGACTGCCTAACAGCACTACGTAGATGGTGCTGGACCTCCCCTAGGACCTCCGTACAGGACTGGCTCTGCATGCGGCCCACCTTGTGGTCTGCCTCACATGCAGCTCATCAACCCTACCACGTGCGTATCACGTGCGTGTGCCCTACAGATCTCAGTGCTAATATCTAGCACCCACGTGCCCTGGCAACATGGCACGTGCGGATCCAAATCCTAGTAGAGATCTGGGTGGTGTACTACATCACCGTCCAGGTCCGTATCCCACTTGGGAGACGGAGACAACGCCACGTGTACAGATAGTCTAGGCCTGAAGCCCTAGAATAACTCCCATTATTACTTTTCTTTGGGGAGTGAGGAGAAGACTCTTCCCACAACCCACTCATATGCCAACGTACTGCTTGGAAACAAGGCCCCCACAGGGACAGACCAGTACACTGAAAGAGATGCATTGTAAAAAGCGCACATAGCTCTTCCGTGTTGGATAAAACATCCCCACTGGCTGGATGCCTGTATTGGGAAAACCATGAACCATGTCAGAAAAGAGAACCACACGTTGTATTGAAATAACAACAAGCCATCAATAAAGGAGGACCCTTCTGACCTCGGTCTTTAATGATGGGAAGAGAGTCTACGGGGGGACACTTCAGTCCCTGCCACCCCATGAGCACCCTCCTATCTGGTGCTAACTACCCTAGGCTGAGGCACTTCACCCTCTGCCGTCATACGGGTTCATCAGCTTGTATAGGACTCTATACTGAGGCCCTGCAGCTTGTGGCACTTTTGTCAGTGCATCAGCTGCATTGTCAGGGCCGGTCTCGGATGTGAGTCTTTGACTCCAGATAGGTACACTCCTCCTTAAGGACAATCCAGTCCAGATCAGTGTGCACAGCCAAGGGTTGTCCAGGAAAGAGAGAAGGGATTGACTGTCAGTCAGCAGATGAGATTTAACACCAGCATAACTACCAGCCTGATGCTGCAGCCACACCGCCAGATGGTTCAAGTACCTGGCATGCTTGACAGAAGAGACCACAGCACGGCATTCTGCTACATTGCTGCTGACTGCCTTACGCTTGTGGAGTCTGCTGAACCAGGAAAACAATGACTGCTTGCCAGTGGGATTAGACAACATGAAGAGACCTGCCTCTCTGGCTTGTACATTGGTGATTACCCGTGACTCCATGGAACTGTCCATCATCATACATGTGATATGGATGGGTTGGAACATATCCAAGGCATGAAGAATAAGGGGAGGGCCATCATGCAACACCTGTTTAATAGCCCTAGACCCAACCTCCATGAGAACATCATCATCCACTCCGCTGACCACTGCCAGATGAGGAGCACGCGTGGCACACAGCCACGTACCTAGCTTACCCCTAATAGTGGGACAGATATCTTAAGTGATGTCTGAGGGGAGAACATCTTTACAAGACGTGACATATTCAGAGGATGCTTTGAGAGAACACACCCACTCCCTCTGCTCCTTCAACAGGTTCAGAATGATGCCACAGAACTTGACAGTATCTTTCCCCAGCTCCAGCTGCTTGCCTAGTTCAAAACTAGCAGACACTTGAGCAATAAATCCTCCACAGCTGCCCTGGGACCAGTAATGAGCTGATCATCCCCATGCCACAGAAACATCATCATACCAGCAGGATGAGGGATGGTGAAGAGACAAGGGTCAATATCATCATACTGGGCCCCCAGCTTCAGGAAGACCTCTTGGGCAGACAGCCTAAAAATTTTAGGGGCTGACTGTAACCCTTCCACCCCCAAATTATAGGCCTAAGGTGAGGTTCCTTGATATCCCCAGACTAGACCTTGGGAGTGTTAACCACATAGACTTGACCCCTCTACACCTTTTGGGCTATGTCAGGGTTGCATTTGAGAAAGGCTCTTTTTGATGTCAGTGGCTTTACACACGCAGTCCTTGCCAGCATTCAGATGGTGAAGGAAAGTAGCCAACAGGACCTTAAGAGACGTCTGCTGGATACCAGGGGTATACAGTTCAGCCTCTGTTAGCTCAGTGGAGCCCCTGAACTCCGTGACACAAGGTGACTCTGGCATGAAAAATGGGAGGTGTCCCATCTGCCTGGGGTTTGTGCTTGCAGACAAACTTCAGTCTGAGCTTCCTAGCCCCTTGTGGCAGTGCCTCAATCGGTGTTACAGGTGGTACCTGGGACTTACTACGTGGATCAGGACACACCCATTCCTCTCTAGCCCTGTTTAAGGCTTCCATCCATTTCAGAAAACCAATCTGCGTTTGACAGTCTTTGACCACATCATCATAGGACAAGGGAGACATGGACGCAATGTCCCATCTACCAAGCCCAAACGCAGAAGGGTGCAGCTTCTGAGAATGAATGAGGGAATCAACACAGGGTTCCTGAGTTGGGAGGTATTTTGAGTTGACAGCATGGATGTCTGCTTCCATGCCATCACTGATCTGTGTTAAAGGAATTTTAAAATCAGGTCCAGGGTGACCTGCCCCACCCCAGTCACGCTCAACCTCCCTGCTGAGATGACGACTCCAGGGTATGAGAGTATGAGACAAATGGTTCCCCCAGAAGTGCATTCCCCTTGTATAGCCCTCTACTACTACTTGGAAGGGAGTGTGCACACCCAGTGGGGGAATTAGCACTTGGCCTTTGACTGCCATTTTTGTTTTGCCTGAAAAATCTGACACTCTAGCCCATGACGAGCGTTGCAGACTTAGGCCAGATACAGCTTGTGCACTGATGATGCCTGTGCCTGTGTGTCTACTGCCAGTATACCGGGATCCTGATCAGATTCACCCACAGCATTAACTTGTGCTGCACCTGCTGCCTTGGCTACGTGCCTTGGCAGTGTGTGCTCTGTGTAGAGCTTTTACAGCCTCAGCAAATTTATTCCTGGCGACAACAAGATCTGCTGCTATTTGTGGCTGTTCCTGAGATGAGTGAGGAGCGACCTGCTGCTCATTCAGTGCACGTTCCTCCTGCCCAGGTGGGCCGTTGGGCTGTGGTGGGGCTGCACCACTGAGGAACACAGGAGCATCTATGGTTGTGATGCTTGCATCAGCTATGTCCCTGGCCAACTCACTGGGTGAGACCAACCCACCAGACTGAGGCTCGATCTGAATCCATGTCCAAGAATTCTACCCCTGACACGTCTGCCAAAGGAGGGTAATAAAGCTTCAGCCTATCTGCTTGCCAATTACCATTCGCTCTCTGTGATGCTGAATGGTCACTGTGTCACCTGTTTCTGACAGCTTAGTGATTTCAGCTGGACCATGCCATCTACCAGAGTGGGCTTTGTTCCCTTCCCCCTCCCTATAGTAGAGTACCTGATCCCCCACTTCAAACACAGGCCTGTGCCCATTGCTTCTATCCTTTTTTGCCAGCATGACTTGGCCAAGTGCTGCCTTTGTGTGTTGTAGTGGTCTAGTACCTCCTGAGAGTAGCTACCTGATTGCAGGCCAATTGCCGTGATTTCACCAAAAGGAGAAGACATGAGGGGTTTGGTGTTCAGAGTTCTGCACACCTCAGCAGCCCACGCTGTCCTATCAGCATAGCTTCCGGACTCTGCTACCCTCGACTGATTTTTCTTTAGCAGGTTCCTGATAGCACGCATGGTACGTTCAATCATCCCCTGGCGTTCATGATCTTGAGCCCCAGCAATGTCTACTTTAGGCAGATCAGGATAGTTTTGTATCCACGTGAACTGCTGGCCCAGCATTAATTTTTCCTGGGGATGATACCGTGCTATAGTGCAATCAGCAGGGCCCTGTGCAGTTGTTCATTGGCCATTCCTGGCAAGGGTTCTATCACCACAAAACTAGACCAGGCATTTTGATGACCAAGTACACCGTGTCCTTGACCACGTGTATCACATCCCCTACTACCTTTCCCCTAGCCAGAGGTGGGGTGGCCACATGCCATCTTTTAGGTTTAGGTGCATGCAGTTGGCATGCTTCACAATGCTTCCTGACATGCCTGCACATATGTTCCAGGTCACCGCCCTCAATTTTGTTGGCCAACCTTTCTGCCACTGCTTCATGCCCCATGGCCTTGTGCAGCTGTTGCATGAACTAACTTGGCATAGGAAATAACCTTATCTGCCGGCTGCAGCATCTAAGGAGGCTATAGTAGGGTCCTGGGCCACCTGAGCCAATGTCATATCATAAGCCAGCTCCCGGTCTACTTCCTCACTTTCAGGCAACACTAAGCAGATTGAAGGTACACGGCCATTGATAAACCAGGGGACAGGAGACTTACAATCCTCCAGAGTGCTGGCTTGCTTAGAGGGGCGCCCCGCTGAGGCTCCCTTCCCGGCTGGGCTTGTTGCAGCGTCCACCTGCAGGTAACGGGTGTCGTGGCTCCCAGCATCCTGGGCACACCTGAACATCAGAGCCATGTTCAGGTTTGCCCTTCCAGCAATCATCCCTTACGTGACCCTTGCACGAGCATCTGGTGCAATACGCAGAGGAATCATGGGGCTTACCTTTCTGGCTAGTCCCCTGGGAAGACCCTGCCTTGTTGCCTGGGTTCCCATGCCCTTCTCTCACTTACCCTTCTGCTAATTGGATGACCCCCCCCTTCTGTTTACCTCTTTGAAGACTGCCTTCACCTGAGCCACCACTTCCTGGATTAGCTTCTTCCTGCTGGGACCTCCTGCACCTTCCTGACTTCCCCCCCCTCCTTGCACCTTGTTGACCTTGTCTTCTTTGACAGTGGAGAAGGGTTCTAGGCTTTGCTGGATAAACAACATTGCCCCCCTAAAGTCATCCCACTTATCTTTTGAGACCTGCCAGCAGGACTGCATTGGTGTTCTTGTCCAGTTCAGCTTTGGTGAGCCATGTATGAACGAGTTACTTGGAGTTTAACTTCTTAAGCTCCTTGTCCCTGTCAATGTATAGGACGTACTGCTCAATGTTGACAGTCACGCATGTAGTCAGACTTATTGACCTTATACGAGGACAGCCAGTTGAACCCCTTGATAGCCTGCAGGTGCTCCCCCTTAGTCAACGACCCTGTCAGGTCTGCTATGAAGTCTGTGAAGACCTGCACCTCCTGTGCCCCTGGTGTGGCTGGCTTTCCTCTCATACATCTGTACCATTTGCTAGGTGCAGATTGGTGTACCGTGTTGGACACACGAAAAGCAGGAAACCAATCACGAATCTTGTCATGGGACCAGGATGTTCTATTTTGAAAAGGAACTCAAGTGCATCCTCCTGCGTGAACCCCTCAGCTAGACCTGGGAAGGTAATCCTATCCTCCCTACGTGATGCATCAAACCTTGGTCGCTGTGGGACAGCGACTGCCGCTTGAGGTTGGGGTTGTTGCTGCTGCTGCTGCTGCTGCGGTTGCTGTTGCTGTTGCTGCAGCTGCTGCTGCTGCTGTTGTTGCTGCTGCTGCTGCTGCTACTGTTGCTGCTGCTGAACATGCTGCTGGGATGGTTGTCGCTGGTGTTGTGCTCCAGCGTGGCTGGCTAGCTCCCGCCATGCCCCCGGTGCCCGAAGGACCTTCCCCCCTCTGTGTTCATCACCTCCCCGACCCTCGTCACCATCATCGTCAGGTAGTGACCTCGGGCGTGAGGACGAGGGGCCACACCCCTCCGACCACTTGCCCTGTCGCACCCGCTTGGCCGCCCTGAGCAGCTGCTCTACTGCCTCGGCCGCATGAGCCCGCTTGGCTGGGTTGTCTTCGACTGAATCCAGCTCCTTCAGTGCAGCAGCTCCGCGATGCGCACAGCTTGCGGTCAGTGTCGGTCTGCGTGGTGTGGGTGGTATTAAGGTGAGAACTCCGGACGAGAAGCTTGCAAGCACTGGCGTTTACGGACTATATCCTTGCCCCCATGGCCCTCATTGGTGAGCTCAAGCTGGACGCCCTCCGCCTTCCCCGCTCGCGGGGTAAGGCGGGACCGCCTCCGTTGCTGCTTATCTTTGAGCACATGGCGGACAAGCTTTGTTACTCAAACGTCACAAGCAGCTCGTGAGGACTCCCCCACATGCTGGGCGACGACTCCCCACCCCACATGCTGGGCGATGACTTGACCTTGGCGCAGCAACAACGGCGACGGGACCTATATGGCGGACCTAGCTCCAGCTCCGGCAGACAGCAGGGAAGAGGCCGGTATACTGGAGGGCGGTCATCTACGTTGACCACAAGCCCTTGCAGGCGGCCCCTGCTGCCTCAACACCCTCAACAACCCCAGCCAAGGGGACTTAGCTCAATTAAGGCGCGTAGTGTATAATAGTAAGGCTTAAAGCCAACGTGGCCTTGTACATATCCCAGCAATGACCAACGACCAATTTCTTTATTCCCTTTTTGTTTTTGTTATTAATATTACCGTCTTTATTTATTATTGTTCATCTTATTACTATTTACATTTTCTTTTCTTCTTTCTTTCTTTCTTTCTTTCTTTTTCTTTTTTTCTTTTCCCCTTTGTAATTAATTAATTAATTAATTAATTAATAGACACGTGACTGCGTCACGTGAGCATAAGTCCTCAGTGGGAGGGGAACATGGGATGGAATGGATGGTATAAGCTATCTAGGTCCTAGTTACAGGGGTGTGGGCACCGCGGCCCGAATCGCTATGAATGCCATACTTGGTCACACGCGGAGCCCCCACAGGCTCCGCTGTAATGCATCCTCCTTACTGTTTCTTTTAGCCCCTTCGTGTATGTGTGTATGCGCTCCCACTTTTCCTTCTTAGTTTTTTTTTTTGTTGGTGTGTGTGTGTGTGTATGTGTGTGTATGTGTGTGTGTTTTCCCTATCAACCTTTCTTGTTACCCTCTGTCTCCCTCCATGCAGGTCTTCCTAGAGATAGCCACGCGGCTCCCGCGGCCTTCGCGTCTAAACCCTAGACTCCTACCCTAGTCCTTCCACGACGTACTTGGATCGCCATGCGTCCAGGCATACATGTCTCACTTCATGTGTCTCACTTCATGTATGCCTATGATGGGGTCCACACCAGCTGATGCATTACCATTCCGTAGTATTTAGTCATGCTTTGGACCATGCAGAGAGTCGGCTGACTTGAGATGCCATGCCCTAGCTATTGCCTAGCCACAATCACTTCCACCCCATGTCCGCACCTTAGCTGCTGGAATACATGCAGGTGCAGGTGCACCCAGAGTAGGTGGCTGTTTACAACCCCCACCTGTAGGTTGTAGCCCACAATGTATTAAAAACCATAGGCCCCTCCTCAAGGCCATGTTTTACTGTACTCCCAACGGAGTTATGTTCTTAAATAACTAATTCAATAAGTTGTCTCATTTCATTATCGTGTATTGGCCGGCCAAGAGTTAAGCTTTACAATATTGCTTCACCACTCTTTGCGTTAAGAAAAATGAAATCCATGGAAGAGTGCATTAAGATTTAATATGACTGATGGTAGTGAGATACCCACCCCACCCCCTCCCCCCTAACAAAAAGATGTTGAAGGTTTCATGCCCTCCCCCCCGACATATATGCCGCAGCAGGCGCCTGTTGGGGCCGGCCGGCAGTCGACGCCAAGGCAGGCCACGTAGCCCATAACTGATGTTTAATGGGCTGGGCGGAGCCAGCGGCTCACACTAGTACGGATCATGACACGGCCCCGGAAAGGTTAGATAGATTACATCTCCATCTCCAAGTTCTCCATGTCAGCACCATTGAGAATTGCCGCACTACTTAATCAACCATGACATGAAACCGTTTCTCGTAGCAAAGAAAAGTCCAGGGAGTCGGAACCATGAAGCTTTTGAATGCTTCACCAAAACAACGCTGGCTGGTTTGACTCAATCATTAAAATTGCGAATCTTGATGGGCCGTCCCCTCCTTGAGTGCAACCTGGGCAGAACAGGATTGTAGACATCCCATTCTGAAAACATAGCGGTTGACACAATCACATCACCAGCACAGATACATTATTATTCAATATGCATATTGCTTGGTGTGACTCCATGATGACAAGAGTTTCCCCTACAATTCTTGCCCTACCGCATCCACTTTTAGAGAGTTTCTTTTAAAGGCCACATCATTAGGCGTAGTGAGTAAGAGTAAAAGCTGATTTGCCCAGTTTCCATGCACCTGTGGGAATGGCACCAAATCTTGGTTTGGTGTCGTATGGTGTCATGCCAAAAGCCGTTGTTGCCAAACATCTTGATTACTGTGCCCTTGGCACCCTTAACACTAACCGACTAAGCTGCTGTAGATGATAACAGGAAAATATCATTCATATGTCTCCATAGCTCCACCACACAGGGCCTAAAACGTATGCTACAGGAATGACTAACCTGGCCCAGGCCTTTGATGTGACCCATGCCTCCCAGTCCCACGCTGACGTCCACGCGGCCTTGAAGTCTTTGGTGCAACTGCTTGGGCCGCAGACATCATCAACATAAATCGGCATCTTATCAGCAGCATGACCCAAGCCGTTGATTTGGAATAATCCATCAGTCTCTCTTGCAAGAACATGAGAGAAGCATGAAGCTGATTGAAGCTTACCATATCTTCAACGTGTTTAAGGACTCCATCAACGAGGAGTAGAACTAACATCGTTTCAACAGTGACATTGATGAGCGGTAACTAATAGGGAATAAACAACACGTGCCCTAAATCCATAACAGAGACTTTATCCTAATAACTGCTTGAAAGTTCTGCATCCAAATCATTTCTTGTGGCAAAGCCTTGAATCCTCAAGCGAAAGGGAAAAGAAAGGGAAGAACATTCAAAACAGCCTATGAGAAATACCAAAGTGCATGTAATGCACCAAGGACAACATTGCACCCATGGCACAAAGCTCAACAAACACTGCATGTTCTTCACCTTGTTGTTCATCGTCGAGTTGAAGATTGCTGAGCAGGTTCGACACGTCATCTGCTAGTTTGATTTTTATCATGGCAAGCATGGTTGACAACAAATAACAGAGTAAAACAGTGCAAGTGGGTGAGCGCTCAACCACTATCAGCACATAATGCCTTCTACAATCATTCACAAAGACACGCCCAACAAAGTCCAAGGCTTGCTTACATTAATCACATAGCCCTATGAAAGCAAGGAAAATTTTCATTACACTTTTTCGCCGAACTAACTGCCGGCAAAGCATCAAGGCGAGCACAGTGTAACAAAGGTCATAGAATACTCTTCTAGATATGAAAGAATAACTTGTCGCTTTCGAAATACGACATGAAATATTGATGGACTGCAAGATGATCGTAAAGTAAGTTGCTTATTATAACAACTCACTCAGCGGAGATCGCGGCTGCTGCTCTTCCTGGTGCTGACGCTGCTGTTCTTGTCGCGGTGCTGGTGGAAGCGATGCCGACGGCGACGGCATTACGGGTGGCTGGTGCTGAGGCCATGCCTGTGGGTCAAGCTGCGACTGCTGCCGCTGATGTTGCTGCGGCGGCGACTGAGGCTGCGCATGCTGCTGTGGTGGTGGTGACCAGGACGGTTGCTGCTGGTCCTCGCCTCCAATCTCCGTGGCCAGCAAAGCTGGGAGGATGAACAACAAGGCCAAGTACCACGAGAAAATCGAAAACAGAAAACTGAGGAATTCTAGGTCGATGGCTAAACTAGCAAAGGAGAAGTAAGAAAGCTAAAATTACAGGACGTATGCTTTTAAAAGGAAAATCTTGCAATATTGCATAACACAGGTTATTGAAAGCGGTATTACCCGAACCTGCTGGGAGCGGGTTGTACGCGAGATACGCCTGAACGTAGAGATCGTTTGCCGCCAAATGGTACCCCGGGTGCAGAGTGCCATCCCGATACATTTCGCAATACGCGATGAACGCGCTTTGCATGCTGTCGTATTTCAGGGGGGTTCCATTTTCATCCAATGCATAAACGCTCCTGCCTGCTATCTTGAACTGTATTTTATAACACACAACCTTCGTGCGTTTTTTGTTTTTTTGTTCATAGATGTGTGACCCCTTGAAGTTCGTTTTTTTCCAAAACCCTGGCCCCAGCGGAAAGCCATCCATTTCCAGCCGTGATGACAGACCACGCGCCCCTACACCACTTTTAAGTTCAACGGCCGTCAGGCCGTGCCCGCGAGGTCGCCAGCCGGGGGTATTCCAGCGCGCTGAAGTGGCCCGTGCAATTACAAGCGCCCGTGCAATTACAAGCGCCCGTGCAATTACGAGTGACGGCGCACCTGCGACATGCAGGCCTGGCGCGGCTGGCGGGCCGGCTTGCTGTTCTGTCTATAGTAGTGCGCTAGTAGAGATACTACAAAAGTTACTCAATGCGTTCCGGGTTAGTTACGAAAAAATTGGTAAATGCTAGAGACCTTGGTAATTGACCCTGGTAATTGCAAAAAATACACAACAGGAATTCTCAATGGAATGCCGCAACAGCCCATTTTCATTGAGAATGCAAGACCTTTTTGCATGTTCAGCCCAGTTCAGGCTGTACGGTCAGTGTTGGGGGTCGTTGAATGAGTTCTCAATGGAATTCTCAATGGAATGCCGCAACAGCCCATTTTCATTGAGAATGCAAGTCCTTTTCGCATGTTCAGCCCAATTCAGGCTGTACGGTCAGTGTTGGGGGTCGGTGAATGAGTTCTCAATGGAATTCTCAATGGAATGCCGCAACAGCCCATTTTCATTGAGAATGCAAGTCCTTTTCGCATGTTCAGCCCAATTCAGGCTGTACGGTCAGTGTTGGGGGTCGGTGAATGAGTTCTGAATGGAATTCTCAATGGAATGCCGTTACAGCCCATTTTCATTGAGAATGCAAGACCTTTTTGCATGTTCAGCCCAGTTCAGGCTGTACGGTCAGTGTTGGGGGTCGTTGAATGAGTTCTCAATGGAATTCTCAATGGAATGCCGCAACAGCCCATTTTCATTGAGAATGCAAGACCTTTTTGCATGTTCAGCCCAGTTCAGGCTGTACGGTCAGTGTTGGGGGTCGGTGAATGAGTTCTCAATGGAATTCTCAATGGAATGCCGCAACAGCCCATTTTCATTGAGAATGCAAGTCCTTTTCGCATGTTCAGCCCAGTTCAGGCTGTACGGTCAGTGTTGGGGGTCGGTGAATGAGTTCTCAATGGAATTCTCAATGGAATGCCGCAACAGCCCATTTTCATTGAGAATGCAAGTCCTTTTCGCATGTTCAGCCCAATTCAGGCTGTACGGTCAGTGTTGGGGGTCGGTGAATGAGTTCTGAATGGAATTCTCAATGGAATGCCGTTACAGCCCATTTTCATTGAGAATGCAAGACCTTTTCGTATGTTCTGGCTGTACGGTCAGTGTTGGGGGTCGGTGAATGAATTCTGCATGAATGGAACTTTCATACGCCGCGCTGAGTCGGTGGAAGATCGAGCCACAAAAGAGGCAGGAGAGGCATCATTGGGAGAGGCGTGCCAACCCCGAGCGAGACGATGGTGAATTCGATCAAATTGGCTGATTGCAATAATTTTGCGGAGCTAGAATAATCGCTCGCGAGAGCTGCCATGGGCGGTCGTGAAGGTTCAGACTATTTGAGGCGCCACTACATTTCGCCGCCTAGGACACCTTTTTTAGCGGGGAATGTGGTTCGGTCTAGTAGGGGAAAACGGTGGCAGATCTCCGAGCGTCAGATACTAGGAAATTTCGTTGCGTTCGTATCGAGAGTAGATTTCTGACAATTTTCCTCGTTCGGACAGAGCCACAGTGAATTTCAGCATCCGTCCAGTACCAAAGCATGGACCTAGCAGGAATTCCGTCAGACATCTCGGAAGTAGCAATTTTTAGTATCGAGCGCACTTTCGCTAGTGTTCAGTACGAATTCGGCCTCCGTCAGGTCAGCAAGCGGCGTGGGAATATACTGAACCGAACAAAACGGTGGACTGTACTAAGAAATTCGTACTCAAATTTCGTCATCGGAATCGGAGGGAAATATTCGACCAAGGACTAGAGATTTCATCGAATTTTCAGAACTGGCCAATTGATGCCAAATGGCGCGATTCTAGATAACAAGTGTTGCTTTACTGGTATCCGACGGTGCCGAACTTCGAAATTGAATTTGTAACCCCCGCCGTATTGACGGAACCACATTCTCGCATAAATTGGGTTTCCGCGGTGGCGAAATGTAGTGCCGTGACGAATATGGTGGGGGGCGCTGGAATTGGATGTCGTTGGACATTGAAGAAGTCGACCCTTGACCCCTGGGCCCCCTGTTTTAGCCGCAGGGGATGAGGCAGCTTGCTGGCGAACGTTCGTCGGCGTTTTGGTGTTGCTGAGCCTCTTACGTCCCGACCTGACCATGGGCCCGTGTCGTACAAGGGGACGGAATTTATGCCCAGGCAGTGTCGATTCCCCACGAGGCATACAAGGGCGTAGTAGACGGTGATGACTTGCAGGTCGACCATCTCGATATCAGTGATGACGATGATGATCTAGATGGTGGGTGCCGTGAGGCTCGCACAATAGGATTAAAATCGTCTGCCTCGACAGTATTGAAATACGCTACAAATGCCGACGTGATCGCGGCAGTCGGAGTTGCAGCGCGGTCGGTGTTGTAAACGCCGATGCATCCGTCCAAGATCCCGAGAAAGCCCTGTCGTCGTTTGTAATCTGGGAGGCCGCCATTGCATTGGCGCAGCAAATATTGGGCCAACTACACTGTAGAGCGGAAATCCAGGCGCTGCGGCGACCCAATCAGAGCGGAGCAGGCCCGAGTGCCACCACTGACCTGGATGCGGAAACGCGTCTAGCATTGGAGGGTGCTCGTTGCTTCGTGCCGCTGGTTGACCCCGTTGTCCACGCGGGGCGGCCCGCTAGCCCTGAGCACTGTGCGACGCGCAGAGGATGCAGCGGTCGCGCTAAAGCAAGCATCCGCTGCAGCATGGGAGGGCATCGAGGACGTGGGGAAGCCGATGATGTGTCAACATCCGGGGCTATTAAAGGACAGCTGCGATCTTCTGTGCAGCCCCCTAATGCCTTTCACTCCTTTGCTGTACGTGGTGGCCCGCAACATCACCGGCGACTTATCGCCAGACGCCGTGGTTGAACTTGAGTGCTACGGCTCGCACTCGTACACAACGCGGTTTTCGCCCTTCAGCCCGAGCTCGGCCCATTTCCCCCTGCCCGCCGCCACAAGGACAGGTACCCACACATTTTCAGTGAAGGCAAGCACAATCGTCTTGTCTTCGTGGCGTGCGGGGGGGGCAAGGTGCGCCGGGTGGGCTTGACAAGCAGTGGCACATTGACGCAGCACACGAAGGATGCTGTTGTTGGGCTCTCGCTCGACTGGATTCAGTGGGATGGGTACGGAACCCCGGCGATGGCGGAGAAGACGGCGGTGGGACTTTTCAAATCGCGTGTCATGGACGTGCCAGAGCCGGAATGGTTGGTGGGGACCCTGGTATGCAAGATATTTTCGGGCCCCAACTCGGGGGAGAAGCGGTATCATGGCCATGTGACGGCCTTTAGTAAGGAGCACGACATGGCCCATCTGCTATACTCCGATGGCGACGATGAAATAGTGGGATTTGATGAGGTGCAGGCTGCGCTTTGCGCATGCCCCGGTGTGCAGTTGCCAAATCTTCCACCTGCGAGCATTGCGCGAGGGAAGGCGGACATTACTGAGTGCATTCGCAAGCAGGTCGCCCAGCGTTCCACGGCAATGAAGCAAGCCAAGGCCACCCCGCGCCACAAGCGCCGGCCTCCCATCATTCCTGATTCAGACTCTGATGACTAGCCTTGCCGCATGTGGCTTTTAATTTTTCATGGCTGCCCTACCTTCTCGGTGCATGCTTTGCGGCTAGCAGCCTTGTGATCAACACATTCCGTGTCTTATGACCTTGGTTCATAGGTTTATTACATGTCCTTACAATTGGTAGAACATATATCAAATGGGATAAAACCATATTTGGGTGAACAGGTTTCATGGCTCATGGCTCATCTATTTTTTTTCAATGGGATATGACGTAAAAGCTGGCAATGTGCATTTTCTAAATGCTGCCTGCAAGAATCCAACTTGATATGAGTTCATTTGTTCACTATTCATATTTGTTTCATGTAAGTTAACCGAGAAAATGACGAAAAACTGCACATGTATGCTGTCACATGTCACCATTTGAGCTCAGAATGAGCCCAATTTTTGTGGGTGGTCTATTTTCATGGTCTAGATGCTGCCTGCAAGAATCCAGCCTGAAATGAGTTCATTTGTTCACTATTCATATTTGTTTCATGTAAGAAAAGGGGGAAAATGACGAAAAACTGCACATGTATGCTGTCACATGTCACCATTTGAGCTCAAAATGAGCCCAATTTTCGTGGGTGGTCTATTTTCATGGTATAAATGCTGCCTGCAAGAATCCAGCCTGATATGAGTTCATTTGTTCACTATTCATATTTGTTTCATGTAAGAAAAGGGGGAAAATGACGAAAAACTGCACATGTATGCTGTCACATGTCACCATTTGAGCTCAGAATGAGCCCAATTTTTGTGGGTGGTCTATTTTCATGGTCTACATGCTGCCTGCAAGAATCCAGCCTGATATGAGTTCATTTGTCCACTATTCATATTTGTTGCATGTAAGAAAAGGGGGAAAATGACGAAAAACTGCACATGTATGCGGTCAAATGTCACCATTTGAGCTCAGAATGAGCCCAATTTTTGTGGGTGGTCTATTTTCATGGTCTAGATGCTGCCTGCAAGAACCCAGCCTGATATGAGTTCATTTGTTCACTGTTCATATTTGTTTCATGTAAGAAAAGGGGGAAAATGACGAAAAACTGCACATGTATGCTGTCACATGTCACCATTTGAGCTCAGAATGAGCCCAATTTTTGTGGGTGGTCTATTTTCATGGTCTAGATGCTGCCTGCAAGAATCCAGCCTGATATGAGTTCATTTGTTCACTATTCATATTTGTTTCATGTAAGAAAAGGGGGAAAATGACGAAAAACTGCACATGTATGCGGTCAAATGTCACCATTTGAGCTCAGAATGAGCCCAATTTTTGTGGGTGGTCTATTTTCATGGTCTAGATGCTGCCTGCAAGAACCCAGCCTGATATGAGTTCATTTGTTCACTGTTCATATTTGTTTCATGTAAGAAAAGGGGGAAAATGACGAAAAACTGCACATGTATGCTGTCACATGTCACCATTTGAGCTCAGAATGAGCCCAATTTTTGTGGGTGGTCTATTTTCATGGTCTAGATGCTGCCTGCAAGAATCCAGCCTGATATGAGTTCATTTGTTCACTATTCATATTTGTTTCATGTCAGAAAAGGGGGAAAATGACGAAAAACTGCACATGTATGCGGTCACATGTCACCATTTGAGCTCAGAATGAGCCCAATTTTTGTGGGTGGTCTATTTTCATGGTATAGATGCTGCCTGCAAGAACCCAGCCTGAAATGAGTTCATTTGTTCACTGTTCATATTTGTTTCATGTCAGAAAAGGGGGAAAATGACGAAAAACTGCACATGTATGCTGTCACATGTCACCATTTGAGCTCAGAATGAGCCCAATTTTTGTGGGTGGTCTATTTTCATGGTATAAATGCTGCCTGCAAGAATCCAGCCTGATATGAGTTCATTTGTCCACTATTCATATTTGTTTCATGTAAGAAAAGGGGGAAAATGACGAAAAACTGCACATGTATGCTGTCACATGTCACCATTTGAGCTCAGAATGAGCCCAATTTTTGTGGGTGGTCTATTTTCATGGTCTGAAGGCTGGATGACCCCTGCTTTATTGACAAATATAAGGATTTAATCACATGTGGAAAAATTGAGTAAAATTTATGAAATTGAGCAAACACTTATGAATCCCCTCACTGAAAGAAAGAGGCACGTGTAATGCAAGGCTTGGATAGGTTGAGTGATCCATGAGCTTACATGCAGGCAAAGATGACGCTGGAATGCATGCTAGCAAATGGTGGCAAGATGCTAACAACACATGATTATACACCATGATTATGGGCACCCAGCTGATCTTCTTGCACAATCAACGCAGTATAAACCAGCAACATCCAATCCTCACGATATATGCACGGCTTGCCGACGTATACAGCACCTAAATACTGCACAACTGCAACAGGTCTGCTATGGCTGACATGCAAGCAACGTCGAGTAGGATGGCGGTCTTAGAGAGGCTGGGCAGAGGTCGGTAGAAATAAGTGGAAAACTGGCAGAAACTAGGTAGAAACACGATATACTTACGCCTGCAAGCACTATTGAGCCGGTGGCAGAGGCCATTTCCAGGAAAATACAGCATACCGTAGCAATAGCCACGGTCACGCCTTACGCTATTTGCAGGCACCATCATGCCCGGAGCTACCCAATAAAAGTCTGCACAAATCTCGGTTTAGCCGAGAGTCCGGGCGTTCGGAATGAATAAACATGTGTTAAGAAGTCGAAACACCATGGAAATACCAAGCATGGTGCCGCAGCAGACCCGAGTCTTGACGTAATAATATGTATGCCGGTTTCCAGGGTTTCCGCATGAAAGTTGGGTGAGAAACTGGAAAAAACTACGTTTCCTTTGCCCCAGTACCTCAACAAACTCGTAGAAACCTAATTATCAACCTTTGAACGCATCATCATGGTCGTGCTACCCAACAGCCACGTACTGAAATTCGCGCGAAAACTGGCGAGATCTACCTGCCGCCATCGCCGTCGTCTTCACCTTCGTCCCGCGAAAATGCCTGATTTCAGTGGTACATATTTGTTTGCAGCTGTCACAAAAAAAATACCAAAAATACCAGGATTTTTTCTTGAATTATATGAGATGTTTCTGACCTATCTTGAAAGTTTCAGACCAAAAATCGCATGTTTAATAGGTTTGCCACGTGTCAGATTACAACGCGATACATCGCGTTCTAACCCTACAACGCGATGTATCGCGTTGTAAAAAAACACGGGTTAAGAACATATCTCACTTCACATCTCCGTGCATGATCCGTCATGGTGGTGCAGGTGCACATTGTGCACCCCGAGCAGGTGACAGTTTACATCCTCACCACCTGCAGGTTGTAGCCCAGATTGTAACCCATAGATACCCCTTCTCAGGGCTACGTGTTACATATGCTCCCCACCGCCTCACAGGAACGGAAGGTAAGCAGGACTGGTGGGGGTGCCGCCTTGTCCCGTGAATGGGGAAGGCGTTGCCCACGCAGTTCTAGTTTACCTACGAGTCAGTCCAGTTGTGTAAGGAGCTTGCTCCTGAGCTCGGCCTCAAGAGACTTGACCGTCCCCCCTGGCTGCTGCTCGAAACGACGACCTCACCACTCGGAATCGGCGGTGTGCGCGCGGTCGGTGTCCTCGCGCGCGTCGGCTCGGCGCGTCGGGCTTCCATCTCCTGCAGCTTGGTGGCGATGGCATCCGTGGTCCTGAGGTGCATGGTCGCGCTGCATGACTGCAGTACTTAGGTCCGCGCAGGAGTGCTGCAGGAGCTAGGCTGCCATTTGCCGGGCGCCGGGTGGGCTGGGCAGCGATGGTTGAGTGGCCGTCTGCGCTGCAATCTCTGGGACCTGCACTTGCGCGGGCAGCTAGGGCCTCAGTTTGGGAGGTTATGGCGTCGAGCTTCTAGCTTAGTGACGAGCAGGCCGCACTTGTCCTCCACCTGATCAGTTCGGCAAGAAACAAGGGTGGCATGCGCCTCAGAAGCTTGCGCCGCGGTCAGCAGCGCCGTGAGCTGGGGTTGAAGCTTGTAGGCGACCTTGCCTGGTTTCCACATTGGAGCCCCGGGCCTCCACCGTGTATAACGATCGTAGGACATCTGCCGAGTCTAGAGTCCAGCGGAGTCGGTCTCTTGACGCTAGCTAAGGTGACCGTCACGTGGCTCGTCTGCATCATGCCCCAACCATATAGTCACTAGAGGGGGATATAATCCTCATCGATCTGAGCTGTCCTCTCGTGCGCATGGCTGGCTTCGTCCGTAGCACCGTGTATGGCTCAGCATTCTACCGGCTACCTTCACTTGTCCAGCCTATGCACCCGCATGTCTATGTACCCGCACACTTCAGTCTTCAGTTTCATTGTTCGATCCAGACAATGTCACCCGCACACATTTCAGCATTAGTACACGTACCTACAGTCATGCCAGACTCTAGCTCGTGGGTAGTTTCGATTGCAGCTGTGGCTTAACCTCCTGGCATGAAGTCCTGAAGATGGGTGTCTCTGTCCCCTTCCCAGTGTGCAACATTCAGGGATCCATGAAAAGCATTGTGCTCCGTGACTCCCCAACGGGAGTGCGTGATTGAGCTTAAAATTAAATTGATTTCCATCATCTTGAACGGCTCGACACACACGCTTAAGATGACAGCAGGCTCAACCGAGCTACTACGGTCCGGATTAGAACTCCAGATTTATGGTCTGCGCTGGTTGTCTCATTGATACTGAATCCAGCCTAATTGGACCCCATGCAGGGCAGCATCACCACAAGAGGACACATGGAGACGGGAAATTGAATATTCGACAAAAATGCCCTGAAGACAACTATTGTAAGGGCCTGTACGGCAATTGCAAGCCTCCATTGAATGGTTTGAACACGCTGACACAGCACTACTGAAGTCTAACACGAAACCCGTTGCCAGCCACCAAGTGATGGCATGGACAGTCACTCCTGGACACATGCCATTCCAACGCCATGTGGGGACTAGTTTATGCACGCAATATGCGCTGGTCAGTCATGTTAACATCAGGTTATTCAGGTGGTATCCGCATCAAGCGCGCCAAGCTTCAACTGTTTGCCACACCACACCAGCTTGGAAGTTGGAGCACCTACTTTTGTGTGAGAACGCCCTTGGAGCTGTGGCAAGAAACACCCAGAGAGGAAGCACATCGCCACAATCATTATTCCAAGTTGTGTCACAGAAGAGCACACACGGACAGTCAAACCAAAATCTAGGCCACACACACCCATCATGCCGAGTTCCAATATGCTGCCCGTGACTAAATCTGCAATATGGTGTGGACGACCCCTGAGAATTCTGGGCAATGCCCCCAGAGGCTAGGACCTGTACACTGGTAATCTAAAATAAAGCACTGGTTAGCTTACACCTCATTGAAGTATTGTGCCACTTCCGATTGTGTTCCATTCACACGTCAGTGGGTGAAGCAACAATGCGCCCCAAGAGGCCAACCAATAAACACCCAGGCGCACCGGTTTATAACAAGCTCAGGCCTGCAGGCTGGGCCGATACCTTGCCTGGGCCACGAGAGCCACCAAGACTCAATCAGCCTCACCTGTCAGCTGACCTCTACTGGATGGTCACCACATACCAAAACGAGATTGAATGTCAAAAAGATTAGGTTAAGATACGTGCACTTACCGGACGGAAGGCCCTAGCTAGCGCCGGGTACAACCCAAGGAAGTAGGTACCATCAAACACTGCAACACACAGCGAGGAGGGCAAGCATCTTTCGGCCGAGGAGGCCTGTGCCGACATGCATGATGCCCAGCTGGGCCCGCTGTTGGGTCCTGCGCCACACCTGGGCCCGCTGTTGGGTCCTGCGCCATACCTGGGCACGCTGTTGACACGTCGCGGGTCGGTCTCGCATGCCACGCGCAGCGCGCGCGCAAATGCTTTGAACGTGGCCTCGATGATGTGGTGCGAGTTCTTGCCCGCCAGCTGGCGCAGCGTAGGCAGGGCGACATGAGGCCAGGCTCAATGAGGGCGCGGGCAAGTCCGGCACACGCGACGCGCGCAGGCACACACGCACATATGCATGTGAGCATGCACGCGGGGACACACGTAAGCACACACGTAGCACACATGTTTGCACACCGTTAAGCACGCATAGTAGCACGCACACATGCACAAAACACCCAGAGCAGGGGCAGTTTACACCCTACCCTTGCAGGAAGTAGCCCAGAATGTATCAAAAGCCATAGGCCCCTTCTCAGGGATATGCGATACATTTACTCCCAACGGAGATATGTTCACACTTAATGCGTAAAACATCATTGATGCATGCCACCACAGGCCAGGGCCAGCGCCTGCGAGAGGAGGAAGGGGAGACAACTACAATCACGTCGTGGGATCTGGACACTCTAGGGGACAAGGCAGCCGTTGCTGCTAGTCCTGCCAGGAAATGTCCAGGAAGCCCCGGGTAAAATTTACCTGCCGTATGTGGAGCGTCATCCCGGAGGTGTTGACGAGGGACTGGAAGAAGTGCTCCACCAGCTGGTGCCATTGAAGGGGGGGGGGGGGGGGGGGGGCATAAATGGACATGTTGTGGATGTGGAGTGGAGGTATGGTGAATACGTAGTGGATGTGCTTGTGGATGTGTTTGTGGATGTGTTTGTGGATGTGTTTGTGGATGTGTTTGTGGATGCGTTTGTGGATGTGTTTGTGGATGTGTTTGTTGATGTGTTTGTGGATGCGTTTGTGGATGCGTTTGTGGATGCGTTTGTGGATGTGTTTGTGGATGTGTTTGTGGATGTGTTTGTGGGTGTGTTTGTGGATGTGTTTGTGGATGCGTTTGTGGATGCGTTTGTGGATGTGTTTGTGGATGCGTTTGTGGATGTGTTTGTGGATGCGTTTGTGGATGTATTGTGGATGTGTTTGTGGATGTGTTTGTGGATGTGTTTGTGGATGTGTTTGTAGATGTGTTTGTGGGTGCGTTTGTGGATGTGTTTGTGGATGTGTTTGTTCATGCGTTTGTGGGTGTGTTTGTGGATGTGTTTGTGGATGTGTTTGTGGATGCGTTTGTGGATGCGTTTGTGGATGTGTTTGTGGATGTGTTTGTGGGTGCGTTTGTGGGTGTGCTTGTGGAAGTGTTTGTGGATGCGTTTGTGGATGCGTTTGTGGATGCGTTTGTGGATGCGTTTGTGGGTGTGTTTGTGGATGCGTTTGTGAATGTGTTGTGGACGTGTTGTGACAACACACCCACGACAAGCACACATGGCTGCAGGCACGAGACGAGGACGTGGGATCCAACAGGGGTAACCGAGCACCACCGGCGGGGGTAGCTTGGTCTGATGCTGATGAGACACCCCCAGAATATGCTTGTTCAGCCTTGTTAAATGTTGGCATGCCAGCACCAGGGGGCGCACAGAAATGTGATGGGGAATCGAAATCGAAAAGCAACTACAGGCAAAACAGTCATTAATGGACTGTGGGGCCGGTGCAGTGTGGCTACTGATGCAAAACGTTGTAGCTACCTATGCCTGTGGCCATATTTCACGTGGCCAGCTACCCCAGTTTTCATGCCTGCAGGTAAGGGGTGCCTTCTTCTTGGCAACAAATGTTAATACAGAGAGCCTGGCGAGGCAATGACCGTGTTAAGGAAAAATAGAGGCAGCACACATGCAGAAAGGATACTTGACAGTATTGCCAGTGTCTTCTTCCAATAAGGGACTCGGTATGCTACGTATTAGATCTCTTTAAAAAACACGTGCATGAGCACTAGCTACAAAAGGTGATTAACAGCACTCAACCACAGTTGATCCTCCTCAGGCTTCTCTAACCAACTCCAGTGTCAAGGCCGAGGCCAAGAAGTCGCGAATGAAGGCAAGCAGTAGGCATCTCAGTGAACCGCGCAGTAAACATCTCACGTGTCTGCAGTAGACACATCACTCCCCATTATCACTCCCATTCCATCTCCAGGTTGAATGCCCCAGAGCCGGACAGCCCTGAGCAAGAAGAGTAAGACCCCACCCACAGCCACTTGCAATTACCTAGTGGCCACCCAAGCCTACCCCTCACAGATGTCCAGCCCAATGTCAAATGGTCCACAAAAGCCCTGAGAAAATTTATAAAACATGAAAACCCACAAATTGCCTCAACACACAGCCCCTACCACGAGCTGACTCGCCTGATGACAGCGACGCATCGGCACACGCACGTTTTTTATCACCATCACAGCCTCAATTTCTACCTTCATCGCTCTCATTCACTCACCACCTCCATCTGTTCCACGCAGCATGTCAACAAGGCGCATGGCGCAACATGCATAAGGCCTCTCCCTATCAGCTACCCTAATGGCAGGCCGCACCCACCTGCGTGTCGTAGGTGCCCACCCTCTCTGTCGGGATCTGGAGGTCACAGCTGAGGTGGGGGCGGCCGGACAAGTCCTGGAGGGCAAGCGTGAGGGGGAGTCATGGCAAGGGCATGTGTGTGTGAGTGCGTGTGTGTGGAAGGGGGGGGAAGCATGAATGGGGCCGTCAGTGCGTGCTGTCATGGTGGTGCGCCAGACATTTTAGTCGCGGTTAACGGCCACCTTGGCGATGCCACATTCAGTGCCTGCCCCAGCCCACGCTTCCTGGCACCTGCCTATATGCATTTCCAAGTACCGGCCTGGGAAAGATATGGAAAGTGCCGGTCAACCACCTGTTTCGCCATCACTACAGAGTGATGATGCAGCATTTGTGATGATGCAGAATTTCGTCATATGTGTCATTAGGACGGGTAACCTCCATGGGGCCACACCCATGCCAGCGTTCCGAATTCCTTTCAGATTTCTCAACGCTCCGATTGTTAGGAGTGCGCACACGCAGCCACATGTGGGCACCATCAGAAGCATAACCAGGTCCGTTGGGATGCACTGAAAGGTGTGAGCCATGTCACTTGAAACTCGAGGGGAAGACCCTAGAACCACCAAACAGTGCCCATGAGGTTTGTGCCTGGAAAGGATGGAAAGTCACCAGCACGGCCTCGTCAACGGCGATGGACGAATGGTGCCTCGATTCTGCCCACATTACCCTCTCGTTATCATATAATACTAACATCAATCCTAATGTACTACCTACTGTTATCGAAACATTTTCATATTTATGAACAGACGCCACAGCCACATGATTGAGGTTGTGGTGGCTACCATCTTACCTCACCAGCACCACGTGCACCCTCCCCTCCCCACCCTCCCACCAGCAGCCATAGCCATGCTCCCTTTTCCTGCCCTCACCAGCACTCCATGAATGTCTCCCGCCCCTCACCAGCACCACGTACATCCTCCCCTAACTGCCCCCGCACCCGTGCACATAAACCAATCCCTCCACTGCCCCCTCACCAGCACCGCATACATCCCCACTTCCCCTTCTCCCTTACCAGCACCCATGCACCTCCCCCCTGCCCTCACCAGCACCACGTGCACGAGCGCTTCATCCAGCGGCGCCGAGAAGTCCCCGAACCGATGGATGCCTTTGCGGTCACCCAACGCCTGCGCGAGCGCCTGCCATATGGTGGGTTCATGCACATGGGGGGACCACACCGACGCCAGAGCACAGATACAGAGCACAGGCAGAGCACAGATAGAGAACACAGGCAGAGCACAGATACAGAGCACATGCAGAGCACAGATACAGAACACCGGCAGAGCACAGATACAGAGCACAGGCAGAGCACAGATAGAGAACACAGGCAGAGCACAGATACAGAGCACATGCAGAGCACAGATACAGAACACCGGCAGAGCACAGATACAGAGCACAGGCAGAGCACAGATACAGAATACCGGCAGAGCACAGATACAGAGCACAGGCAGAGCACAGATACAGAACACAGGCAGAGCACAGATCCAGAGCACAGGCAGAGCACAGATACAGAGCACAGGCAGAGCACAGATACAGAATACCGGCAGAGCACAGATACAGAGCACAGGCAGAGCACAGATACAGAACACAGGCAGAGCACAGATACAGAGCACAGATACAGAGCACAGGCAGAGCACAGATACAGAATACCGGCAGAGCACAGATACAGAGCACAGGCAGAGCACAGATACAGAACACAGGCAGAGCACAGATACAGAGCACAGATACAGAGCACAGGCAGAGCACAGATACAGAATACCGGCAGAGCACAGATACAGAGCACAGGCAGAGCACAGATAAAGAATACAGGCAGAGCACAGATACATGCGAGAGGAGGCAGATGTTTGCAAGTAAAAAAACACACACACATGCACGTAAGCACGGATGCAAGGATGAGTGCACATGCAGCTGAGTGCACACACAAACAGTAGTGAGCATGAGCACCCACCCACTCCTGGCAGTGACTACGAGGTCCTGAGTGCCCACATGCCCATACAGGAGCCAGAGCCGTCCACGAAGGGCTACCCCCATGCGCACACGCACGCAAGAATGTGTCATTGTGACACGCGGTGTGGGACGATTGCACTCGCTGTCACAATAGCCGGGGCAATGCAGCAGGGGCTAACGAGGCAGGCAAGGCCTATCACCCTCGGTCCTATCATGCCTTCACTACAGACGAATGCTTGAGATAGCCAGCAGCGGTGCGAATGAGGGAACTAGGTGGCCACATGGGGGCCATGACATGTGAGGGCCAAAAAAAGGGGGAAAAGCGAGGGGAAGGGCAGGTGAGGGACAAACACCCACAGGGCATACCACACAAGATATGACCTCCCCTTGGTCATATCCATTGGTGGTGATGCAACAAAAGGTCGCATCCAGCTTAAAAGGGGGCCATGACCTCCCCTTGGCGACCATATCGTACCACGTCAACCGGACAACGGCTGCATTACGTTTCCACTGGCCTCGCGAACCACCCAAGCATCATTAGGAAGATGGGGGAGGCCCAATCAAGAGCAGAGTACTAATGACATGTATGGGGAGTGAGAGGGGAAAGGGGCGTGTGGTGGTGGGCGGGATTACCCAGGGAGGGCTGGGAATGGACAGGTCAAAGTACTCATCACTACAGATGTGCACGCACAATGACCGGCCATCATCACCAGACTGTCCCGCACTGCACCACATGGCCACGATGGTGCAGCACCAAGGCGGAGCATGACCAAGACGGCGCATGACTGAGACGGCGCAAGCCTTACCTGCCCGAGCGCCAGCCCGATGTCCTCGTTGGTGTGGTGGTCGTCGATGTGCAGGTCACCAGTAGCGCGCACGGTGACGTCAAACAGGCCATGCGATGCTAATTGCTGAGAGGTATGGGGGGGTGGCGGGGAGGGGGCAGGGCGACCGAGGGCATGGACAAAAGGAGGGCCATTCACAGCCAGTGAGGCAAGGTTCAGTCATAATTGCAAGTATTATATGATAGCATTGCAGCATGATATTACGGTAGATTGTAGTAATTGCACACACGACAATCCAAGGGTAGCTTCCCATGCGCTAGGTTGAATCTAAGAGGGGCACACAAAATGGCCGCCGGCAGGTGCCAGGCTCTATGGCCCAAGGATCAGGGCATGGCGAGCAAGGCGAGCAAGCCATGCAGCAAGTCCCGCACAGGGCACCAGCCAATGTTATTGTTGCCTGGAATGTCAACACTCCCATCCTGTGATCGCGCACCACGGCATAGTTGGTGCCCAGCAGTAGAAGGACACAACACTTACGTCCAGCCTTAGTCCAACATCAAAACAGCACCCACGCTCTTACATAGCCCAGCATCGCACCGCTCGCGTCCAGTCAGCAATCGTACAATTATAGGACACCACTCACGTCGAGCATGTGGTCGAGGAAGGGTATGCCCGAGTCCGCGCTACACATGCCCGTGCCGTCGATCTTGATGGTCACCTCCACGTTGGTCTCCTTGGTCACGCGCGACACCGTGCTCTGGCGCGCCGCGGAGCCTGGGAGGCGGTCGCACATGCCACATCGTGCCAAAGGAGGCGTGAGAGTTGGTTTCTCAAACGGCAAACCAACTGTTGCGGATGCTTCCTTAATCGCACGCAGGCACGTGTCCATGCAAGGTGGTGAGCCACGTCATACCGGACAGCGCAGAGGAGTTGACACGTCGTGCGTATACTGGCCCCACACTACTGGGGTTAATGGTGAATGCGGCTGGCGTGCATCCAGAACAGGACGTTAAACTTACAAACTGTGGTCTCCATAGGTTTCCTCAATGCAGGCTC
This sequence comes from Mesostigma viride, assembly GCA_009746045.1. NCBI lineage: Eukaryota > Viridiplantae > Streptophyta > Mesostigmatophyceae > Mesostigmatales > Mesostigmataceae > Mesostigma > Mesostigma viride. The sequence continues at coordinate 33,005 of RPFO01001349.1, read as the reverse complement.
GAACGAATGCGACTGTCGAGAGCCAACGGGCTGGCCAGACTTGAAACAGCACCGTGACTTCAGGCAAGCAGACTCGTGCCGACAGGTCCGTTTCGAGGTCTTACGCACGGGGCGACGTAAGGAAGATACGGTGTCAAACTTGAACTGTGTCTCTGTCACGGAAACCTGACCTATAAGGCGTGCGGTTGCCATACTCCTTCCTGGCTTTCAGAAGTTGATGCGCCTCTGCTGGTACATAATCGAGAACAACGATTCCACGGAATACGTAATGCGGCGAGGCGAGGCCAAAAGTAAGCGAACAAAATTGGAAAAAAAAGGTTGTTCCAACGAGACAACAATACACGAACACTTTCCCGACTTTCTCCTAAATTTCGCCTGGGGCAAAAACTACTGTAGTAACCCAGAAGATTACCTATTTAGTCGCAGGCCGGAGCGAACAAACAACAATGATGGCCGATCTGGTGCTTACCTAATTGCAGCGATGAATTTGTCCTGCCTGGTTGGGTCAGTCCATCGTGAATCAGTTGCTGCCTGCTGCCACTCGTCTCAACTCAGCTCTACGTCGTTAGCAACATCAATGGTAAAGCTATCATCTGCAACCTCGTGTATCAACAATCCTAGTAACAGCTGTCGTCTGCCCTCACGTCCTCACGTAGCAAAAAACGGTTGGTGTCGACGGTCGCAAGTCGCAACTCGCAAGACGTCGGAATTTAGGCGGACATGACTTCGCACCATGTTTTAAGTGAGACAACTAATGTTTGCAATAAGAAATGAGTCTTTGTAGGGCAGCACGGAGAATGTTGTCACTGTATTGTGTAATCAGTCCCGGTATAACCTAAACTACCATATCTTTACCAGACTAGTACGTTCTACCTCCTGTCGCATCGGGCTTCCCGCCCCATGGGAACTGAAGGCTAATGAAGGATGGCTTCAAGCCGGTTGCGGAGATAAGTTTTTTCCGCACAGTGGCTGGATTGCAGGTGTGAGAACGCAGTTCTTTTATTTGTATGATTTCGTTGAACGGAGGTGTAAATAAGAAGAGGCGCCTTTCTACCTACTTATAACACTTTGTCACTCCCTCACGATGTCTGGAGGGTGTACTGATTGATACATATGCCATGCGATACCACAAACAGCCGATGGTAGTCCCAGGTACTGGAAAGGGCTGGGTGCTTTGCATGCATGCCTGCAAGGCTGCAACCTGCCTGCTGCAGTCGCCACCAATCTTATAAATCTGAGCATCATTTCAGCAAGGGGCCTGTAACTTGCGCTGTGCTACATACTAAACTTCCTGCCCGCATGTTTACAGCTTTCCAGTAGTTTTAGCCAGAATTAACACTAATGCAGCTGTTAGTGGAGGCATGCTGGACATCCACTCGCCCAGCCACTGGGTGACCCAGGGGAGCTGGTAGGTTGAATGTCCTCGATCCACCTGCCCCACCTACAGAAACACGTTGTTCTGGACACACAAGAAGAGGCACCCTCTTTGGTGCGTGGATGATTGCCCAGTCTTTCGTGACCTTTTACAACATGTATTGCTTTTGTGTTGTTTTAGAATTTGATATTAGCATAGTACTCCATGATGTGTCAGTCAGTCAGCCAGTTGATCAGTTTATTCCCATGTGCACCGGTAAGTACGTCGTAGCCAGATAGACTATCCATGACATGATGCCCCGTTCCTGTATGCACACTATGGCAAGCAACTCCATACATACTTTCAATGAGACAACCGCTACTGACGCTGGCTTACTATTTTCGTGAGACAACTTTCGTGCACGCATGGCGGTCCAACGCGTCGTGTAAGGACATGCATATGTAAATTACTAGACATGCAACCAGTGCGCGCATGCCCCTGCATGAAATCTGGAGGATTCGCGGACCATGGACAGTACACCCCTACACCGGCCTGAGGGTAAGATTCTCAACGTCAAGATATTTTAATTAAGGATAGTCTTTTACCCGTTCTTACAGTAGGTCCCAATGCTGCCAGTGCAAAGTTAATAATATATTAGTAGGATGCTGCTATAAGATTTATAAAAGGGATTTATGGATCTCTCATCAGTCAGGTGTACCCCCCCCCCCCCTACCCCCCCCCCCCCACCCCCAGCAGGGAATCCCAGCAGTTTCTGACACCCTGGATTTGACCTCTATCAGTAGTAGAGTAGCTAGTACTTAGAAATTATAGTCGAATAGTAGTATCAAATCACAGCAGTAAGACTCCTTAAGATTGTGAGCGCCTTGGATCGTTCGGATCCCATTCCTATAAACGTGTGTGTGGTGGGGGGGGGGGGCGACAGCCGGCGCCGGGGGGCCGGGGGGTAGCCAGGGCCGGGTGCATGCATGTATAGTAGAGCTCTAGCTTCAAGCGGCCCATTCAACCAGTCAGTCATTCACGCGCTTCCGTCGGGAGAGTAAGTAAGTAAGCACAAATTTGCGGGTCATGCATGCGCATGGGCATACCATGTTGTCTCTTTGATACCATGGAGTACTATTAATTAATTAAACTCGTGCTCCCGTTGGGGAGTCACGGAGCACCTGAGTGCTTTTAATCCCTGTGTGTGCACAACAGCAAGAAAGGGCAGAGACCCCCTTTCTCCTTCATGCCAGAAGCGCATGCCACAGCTGCAATCGGACACGATAAACGATCCGGCAAATGCTATGGGTGCAATAAGACCCATGTGAGCATATCGTAACAAGGAGCGTGAGCAAGTACTCTAATCATAGCCAGGACATATCATGGCTGTAAGAAGGCTAAGCTCAGGCTATGGCTGGTTGTGTACCGTGTGTTCACGGGGCACGTGACTAGGTAAGGTGGCTAGGCTAGGCATACATTCTAGGCATTCCAGCCCCACCGTCTAGGTCATCTAGTCGCTCTACACGTAAGCCAGCCATAATTTCAATGCACAAGGATACACATTTCCATCCCCATTCATCTTCATCATGCATCCTGAACGACTCGAACACGCGGACAAGATAACGGCAGGCTCGAGCTGTACCATGGTCCGGATTCTCCCGCTTTCTGGTCTGCGCTGGTTGTCTCCTTAATACGTACATTCTAGGCATGGCTGCCATGCATGGCGGCAGTGACTACCAATGGTTCAAGCTAGGGCTATTCTAGCCCGCAGGGGGCGACCACATCTTGTGGTTGATCATCATGTACCGGCCTCCCCTCCAGTACACCTCAAGGGCTTCTGGGGGGTCCTGCTTGTGGCGGAGGTATTCAGGCCACAGGTCGCGTCGCTGCCGGCTGCTGCTGAGCGGGGGTACTACATATGCTAATGGGATACTATGCTAAGTGGGGTGTGTGGGTGAACCCTGGGTATGCCCCTAAAAGCCCTCCTGAAGGCTCCCGGAGAAGCCTTTATATTCTCCTGGGCTAGATCGACCCGGGTTAGCATGCCACCTACCCCCACACCTGTCATCATGGCCGAGCGTAAAGTTGTCTTGGATAGTCCGGATCGATATCGATGACGCGGAGTTGCTAGCTATCTGCTACTCCATGACCTGGGCTGGCGAGTGACGGAGTCGTGCCACTTGCCTTCGCGCGGTGAAGTATCCGCGTAGAAAAGTACCTCAGTCGGGTACTCCGTGGCATGCCTTCAGTGCATACATGTTCACGCACATACACAAGGCTATGTACACATTTCCATCACCATTCAGATTCATCATCCTGAACGACTCGAACACACGGACAAGATAACGGCAGGGTCGAGCTACCATGGTCCGGATTCTCCCGATTTCTGGCCTGCGCTGGTTAATAAGCACGTGACTGCGTCACGTGGGTGCCAATACAGAGTAAAGGAACCTTCAACCCTAAGCTGGTTGTCTCCTTGACATACTTACTTACTATGCTAATCTCATTAGAAAAATAATTAATGACACGAAATTGACGAATATTTCATCATGCCCCATTCATATAGTCACTAGAGGGGATATAATCCTCATCCAATCGAGCTGTCTTCTACTGTAATGGCAGACGAGGTGGTAGTTAGCGGCTATCAGGTATACATGTAATACTTGGGAGTTACGGGGTTCCAACTTTTGAGTAGGTACCTTTCATCCCTTTAATTAATTGCATGAAGTGAGACAACTATAAATGCACAGCAGCAGCCCATGAGCACTAGCTGTAGTCTAGCTAGTCACGGCCATGCACATATTTGCATGGCCTGGCATTACAAAATGGCCGCAAGATTCGGTGTCTGCATTTAGTCCCTGATCGAGTCTATATGCATGTGTTTTTCATACAACAGCACATCGACGAATGCAATGAGAAACGTTATTGTATTATTTTAAAAACATATGATCATGTCGTTCTATTCTCTAACCAAACGTGGAAAAAGAAGTGCCAAAGCCCAGGGTTATGCGGCAGCTCAGTCTGGATAGGCAAGTATTAGACATGCGCACGTGGGATCGTGGGAATGCTGTGCCTGTCTGACAAAGAAAAACAAAAATAATGACTCAGCTGCTTGTGCACCGCAGGGATGCACCAATGATTGTACATTACATGCTGGCACGCTTAACGGTTAGAGGCATCGTAAAGTGCGCCCTTCCGACAGGCACACAAGTGCCATCACTAATCCTCGTGCTTTTCCGAGCCATGGCCATCCCCATCCTGGGCAGCCTCGCCCTCAGGCTCCATCTGCTTGAACATGTGGAAGTGGCCCTCCGTGTCAATGACCACTTTCTCCATGTTCTCGCGCATGCTGCCCTCCTCACTCGTCACCCACACCGCGCTCCCCCGCCGCTCCAGCGACGGCTCGCCTTCCTCCCCCGACCCTGTGGCCGCCGCTGCTGGTGCCGGCGGGGCAGCCTTCTTGGGCATGGCTGACGTCGGCCGCAGCCGGCTGTAGTGGTGCCCCTTGCCCTGCTCTTCGGCTCCCTCTGCATGGCCACCACCGTCCTCGGCAGCCAGCTCAGCACGAAGCTCCGCCACCTCGGATGGCGTGAGCCGGCTGGCGTCCACGTGCATGTGGTCGGAATTATGCTCGCCGTCGCCCTTGCGTGGGGACCCCCCCCCTGTTCTCCCCCCTGGCCATGACCCCCATGCCCTCCTGGCTCGCTGTCGCCTTCCTCCCCCGTGATATCTTGCTCTGTCTCGGCTGGCTGCACCTTGCCACCCAGTTGCAGCAGGACTTCCCGCAGCTTGCTGTGGCGGGAGGGGGGAGCGGGAGTCAAGGTTGATGACAGGGAGGGATTGGTACGAAAGGCATGAAAAATGAGATGAATACGAGGGCGCAGATGTGCACACAAAGGACACCATATAATTACACACTAACAAATGTGTTGAGCGCTGATTCAAAGTCTCTGATGTCATGTCATGGGGGACGTTCAAGGCTTCTGCCAGCACCATGTCAAACAGAGAAGATGGCAAGCCGGATTGTGCTCATATTCTGTGAAGGCAATGATACCTGCTCTTACTACATGGTTCATGGATGCGTTGTTCGCATGACGTGCTTTCCTATTCTTCTTCTATGGTTGTTCTAGGGATGTTATAAGGTGAATCTTCTTGGTCAGCTTGTCCACGTTTGGCCCCTTGTTGTACGGCATTCAAGTGATGCGCTGTTCTATGCTTGTTCTATGCCTGTTCTGTGCTTGTACTATGCTTGTTCTACAGGGCCAGCTTACTTGGTCAGCTTGTCCACGTTGGGCCACTTGTTAGTCTCCAGCTTGGAGAAGATTTTCTGCACGTGGCGCCAAGTGGGTGGGAAGCAGTGGAGACGAGTTCCGCATTTGGGGTCACGAAGGCGGTCCTCTATCGGCTGCAGGCTCCAACTCCTGCCCATGCAGCACTGAAAGGACACTTTCGTAAACGTACATTTTCCCTGATACTTCTACCTGAATGAGTGTGTATGATGACTAACATTAGTATGGTGGTTCGTGACATGGCCTGTGCCAGTGCTTCCTTGTGCGACACTTCAATTGTCGAAATCGCCACAACACTCTTCCAGAGGTTACAGCTGGTTTCCCAAGTGACATCAGCTTCAGTTTATGCAGCTTCATACTACAATAAGTTCATCGTGACCCAAGACATGCACAAGCTGGTGTACACTGGTTCATCATTTTATCGTTGCAATTCAAAATCGGCTCTACAAGCATCATGGGTGGAGGCATGGGCGATGTCAATATCCTCTAGGGTAGAGTGAGATGACTGCTGATCTTCTAGGTTTCTCATAGTCTTGTAATCATAGCAGCGGTGGTTTTGTAGGAACAGCAGCAGCTGCAGCAGCAAGGCATTTGGGGCAGGGAGTGGGGAGAACATTACCCTTTTGACGTATCCTTTAGTGACATGGATTTCGAATGAGCCAACCCTTGGCTTTGTTGTTTTGGTTTCCTGCACAGTTTTCCCACCGAGAAGGAGCCAATGACGGAATCAGGTATGCCATGGTGAGGGTGGGCAGAAATAGGAGCCACCACGTTGTGCTCCAGTGAATGGTAGCATTAGACCTCTATGCTGGGTGGGGAGGCAGGAAGGCATTTCCTTACAGGGCACAGAAACTCCATGAGCGATTGATCCACCTCATCACCGCAACCAGCGGGCTAATGTGTGCAGACACTCTCCCTGCTCCGTAAGTCCAGCAGTTGCGCGAATGCTACCAGAGACAAGCCACATGGACGCCACCGCCAGCCACCCCTTCCACCCACTCCTGGCAGCTCGATACGGAAGTGTCCTCGGTTATCCGTGGACTTGTGGGGGATACCCTGCCTCTTGCGGCAGAGCAGAGGCATGGACAAAGAACACGCTGGCACCCACAGACCGCCAATCGGCCATGCAGCATGCCTTGTGGCCATGTTGAGTACCATGACGAGTCTCTCTGCACGCGGTGCCCATGCACTGGGGCACACAGGACGCCCTCAAGCATGTTACTGCTGTCCCCATGGCAGTAAGACGTGACAACAACAGTGACCAGGGCACTTACCCGGCGAAGCCATTCGACCGAGTTGATCTCCACCTCACTGCCGGGGAAGGTGGTGTAGATCGTGTTCTCCACTGGCAGCCCGCACCACAGCGTGAGGGCAGCACACGAGACAGGATAATTCAAGTGAGACAGCCGATTCTAGGATATAGTGGTATGGCGTCCAAGGGTCTTCTGGACAAAAAGCATGCAGGGATGTGGGTGGGTGGGTGGGTTCTGCCATGAGCATGTAAGCCTCTGACCTTGCCTACATAGAGGGATGGACCAACTTGAGCAGCTGCTCAGATTGCATGTCGAGGCGTATGCATGGTGCATACGCACAAAGAATTTCGGGTTTGCTGGTGCACAAGACGGTGTGGAGGCTTCGCCTCAATGTACAAGCATGTATTTCCCAAGTGATCAGGACCCTAGTGATATCTCTGAGTGCCAACACCCTGCCATGAAGTAAAAGTCACTTGCTGCGGACCCTGTCTTGCCAACTGGGACAGCAGCAGAGTTGTACTGCGCACGCGTCCATGTTCAGGGATCCTTTTCGTCCCAGCTGTGACACACCGTCCCTCGTGGTTCACTGCTACCGTCGTCACGCTAGCAACGGCGACACAGGGCTGCTTACCGAGTGAGGCCATGTCAGCGTATTTCTCTACTTTGTGCCGCGTGCACCACTTGTGGGACGGGCAGTCCACGCTGGGGGCATGACATGCAGGCACCCAGGGAAGACATGCACGAGAAGCAGCCACATGCAAAAAAAGACAAACAGGAAGATGTCAGGCCTATTAGAGCAGGCCTATCATGCCACCTTCGCTGATCTACCATGGTAAAACAAGTGCTTGGCTCTGATGAGAACAGGAAATTGTGCGGAGAGGGATCCAACCCCTACCAGTGCTCCAGCATAATCTTGATGGGGTCCTTTGGGGGGGGCTTGGCCGCGCCTGATGCAGCACCCGTATTGTTGCGGGCCGGAGGAGGCTTCACACCGTGACCCCCCGTCTTGGGGGACGTGGCCAAGGGTCGTAAATTGCTGCGCGAGGCAGTGGCGTGGTCAAGATGGAGCAATGAGTGCAGCACCGGTCATGCTACCGTATTGCAGGCAGTTGGGCCGTGTAACGAGCACCAGGCAGCATTGACTGAGCTGTTAAGTTTGGGTCCATGCCATTGAGAAAGGGAGGCCTGCATGGCTTATCGTGCGCTGAGAGGGGACATTCTGCAAATGCCACACAAGCTCCGCAGGAGAGCGTGGGGTTCTGGTCACTCCTGCCAGCAAGATTGCCGCTGTCTGCCTCAGATAATCTGTTACAGTAGCTCTGTGATCCGACTTGTTGTATGCCCCCATGGGTTGCCAGACGGATTCACCGCCTGACCATCTCCTTTGAGGCACACTTGAGCATGCTCCATCGGGCACCTCATGTCCTGCTTGAGTCCCCGAATACCCCACACTCCCCGGCATGACCTCATGAGCGTTGTGGTCCTCAAAAAGTGCAGAGCTTCGCGAGTAGACCACCGAGGCATGAAGGCGGCAGCAGGTGCATACTAGACCACCCACCCAATGCCTTACCCCGCCACCAGGCTTGAGCGGGCTGGAGTCTACCTTACAAGTGACTATCCCAAGTGCAACCACTGCCACCAGACAAAAAACAAAGCAAAAAGAAGATTCTGTGTGGAGCCACGTGTGTGGGTGCAAACCATCTGCCCACGTCCCAGGACACACCCTAGCTTTGGCCGGTGGTCCAACCCGGCCCCGATGGGTCGCATATCCTCGTTCAGGTTGACCTTGGGCAGGTCTGTGCGGCCCGACGCCCGCAGCTTCTCGCGCTCACTCGCCAGCTTCTTCCTGTGACAGGCAGCGCAAGGTGACAGGTGTTTAAATGCCAACGTCAGGTGTCCAAGGCCTCGTGACAGGTGTCCAACCCAATGACAGGTCTCCAATGCCAATGATGCATCGGCAGCAGAAGTGGTTCGATGCCGAGAACGCCGTGGCATAACAGGGACGGAATGGCCAGGAGTCCTGTTCAGAGGTTCTACGGCTGCAGGCACTAGAAAGCGACTGAGGGTGTAGCAAGGACAAAAGTAGGGGGCAGGCCACCGGAATCTTCCAGCCATGGTCACACGGATATGGGCAAATGTGGCTCGAGGCAAACGTGACACAGCCAGAAGTGACAACAATACCCTGAGGAAAACTGTGGGGGCGCGAGGAAAACAGTAGATTTAACGTGCTTCTAAATACCTGCGAGAATACGACAAGACGCTGGCAGCATTGTACAAGGTCTTTGCCCCGACTCTATTAAAGTTACTGCCGCACATGGCTTCTGGTCGCTTCCCACGCGCACGTACCAGAACGCCTCATCACCCGGATGGTCCCACGAGCTCTGCCCGTTGCCCGTGTTGAAGTAGAACACCTCGCCCGCCGCGGTTTGGCTGCAGGGAAGGGAGCACATCCGAGAATGACGATGGGGTGGGGTGGAAGAGGGTGTGGGTTTTGAGCCAGACCAGTGCAGGCTATTGCAGCGCAGGCCGCTGCGGATGTGGGTAATTCTGGCGCCTGGGTCATCAGGACTTCAGCCCGGGGGCCTCTAATGCAGTTTGCCAGGCTCCCCGACCATGTACCCCCCTGCAAGGGTGCTGCTGTGTTTGGAAAAGGAGGTCGCTGTGTGCTGAGGAAGCCATCCTAGTATTGGCAGCACAAATTGACAAGTGCCTTGGCCGTAGTGTAATCAGCTGCGCCGATGTCGGGTTTTACTGACATCTGTTCTTGGCCCGTGTGAATTTGGTCCACACTGCGTGGCCCATGCCGCACAGGTAAAGAGAGGACACTGTCCGCGACAGAATGCAGCATCGCTAAAATTAAGTGAGCAGAAAACTCGATCTCGTGCAAACTGGCATCCCATGCCCATGCCCATGTTGGATGCATTGGAAAGCATCTTGGACCGCATGCTCCCCATTGCTATGCACAGGTCTTCTAGACTGACTGACCCTGTATATTTCTTTGGCACTCCTTTCCTTGGCGTCGGAGACATGACTGGCATGCATCTTGTGATTCTCTAGGCGCGCTGCAGGTGAGAGGCTTCACAGTTCATGCTGTCAGAAGTATTGGTACACAGAACTTTTCCCTGCATATGTAGGACAGGGACTGGCAGCTCCTGTCTGTCTGCATTATTCTGCCTCAATCACCGCAAGGGAAGCTCCACTCACCAGGGCATCCACCGCTTTCCGCACGAGGTGGTGAGCGCCTCCTTGATGACCCATAGCAGGTCCTTCTCCAGCTCCAAGTCCAGGCCCGCCCACTTGGCGTGCAGCTTGATCTCTGCGCAGCTCCGGTGCACCAGAATGACAACGCGTGACACGAAATGTGGCAAAAAGTGCGACAAAAACATGAGGGGGAAAATGTAACAAGAATGCATGAGCGCCAGGGCGGTGTCAGCCTTTGTGACAAGTCGTGCTTTGACAATGCCATTTCGAGCTCCCGTTTCCGTGATGAATTGAACCGTATAGAGGTCATGCATTTGAGAGTCTCGCAGAAACTTAGCAGTCTTATCATCATGTCAATGGATGGCATAAATTCCATCATGAATAATGGAATCACAGGGTAGCCGGCGGAAACGCAACTGTGCATAAGGAGTTACGAGAAAGGGCAGCTGTGTATCTGCCCTGGGTGACCTGCGTCCTTCACGCGAGAAATGTTGCCAGGGTTTGCGTTAGGTACAAAGGATGACTGTGGGAGTATTTTATGAGACCAAGCAGCTGATTGACCATGCGTGGGATTATCTATCTAGATACGCAAGCTTGCAATAGTGAGCGTACAAGCGAAAGAGAGGGAGAGGAAGCGAGCAGGTCCATGTGCTGGTATGAGAGTTTTGTGATTACTGCACAGAATTGATGCGTTGACATCCTAATTTCTAACAGTGCAATGATGGAGAACAGCCCGATCAGATTGCAAACACAACTTACCGGACATGAACTGGCATTTTCATCTGAACGTGACGAGTCTACTCATTAACATGCAGTGCTTACAGAAATATGGGCATGGAGCACAAGGCGAGGGGAACTGATAGTTTTACCAAGACTGCTTCGCCGCCTGCCCACCTGCCGATGTATAAACTGATGGTGTACCCTCAATCCTGCCGACATTGTTGATACGGTGCACTGACGCCCATTCACGGGCTGCGAATGCGCCATTCATCACGGATGTCCGGTATTGGCACGAGTATAACGTACCTCGAGTTGTGGGCTCGTAAGTTGGATCTTCCTCTAATAACATGATGTCACCCATGATGGACCGGTGTTAATGATGTACAGCACTGCTTAATTCAAGAAAATTTTCTAGGAATCGATGCTTTGCTGGCAGAATAACGGGGCCTGTCAGTCGGATCCTAAAATAGTATACTGTATGAGGATCAGGGCGCTTGTAATGCATAAAACTAGGCTCCTTGATGCTCTCGCATGGATGCTCCACCAGACATTTCAGCCAGTGCGACGCCTTTATTATCACGTTTGACCAGATTTGCTTGTGAGTGCAGTCCTGGTGCAGTTCGAAATTTCGTCATCCAAATGTAGCCATTGCCCAAATTGGCCATTTTCGCCAGCGAGCGAGCTCCTAAAATACTCACCGAACGAGTTGACATGACGCGACGTGCCGCCGTGGGGGATGGCAGATTTATGGCATAACTTATCGGTGCCGTCTCAGGTATGTTTTTGCCGCGCATTTCAGTGGTGAATACCCACGTGATACTCGCATTCCGTATTCGCGTAAATACCCAAACCTGCATCAAGAGAGTTGGCTATTATAATGGCTCTTGAAAGTTGAATGGCTATCAACAGATTGACCAGTAACACAGTAATAGTATTAACCGCACATACAACACAGAGAATCACGATTCACCATTTCATGCGTAAGTTATGGTGAACTGATTGATTCGTTCGCTTGAGCTTTCCAAGCGACGTCTCTCGCACCACCGGCACCAGGCAGATCGTAGGCGCGCCTTCGCCTACTGACTGCAACCAAGCTTCGACCAAGACACTGTATGCTTGGAATTACACGCACGTCTGGTGTGGTCGTCCACATTTTGGCGCATCGGAAATTCTTTAGGTAGTCGAGGAAAATTAACTGGGAATCTACTTTGGGAAGACCCATCACCCGCACAAGCATGGGCATTCGGCACTTGCTCCTTTGCACTGTACTTTTTGTTGCAACGCTGCATTGTACTTTTTGTTCAAAGTCTCAAGCCGCTGACCCAACTGAGACGAAGGTGCGACATCGTGAAATTGTTTCGATCCCCAATTTAAGCGCATGTCTAGATGCATTTCAGCCGGCATTACGCCAGGCACATCCTTATTTAACCACGGTCTGGCCTTTCACAATTTATGTGTTTTGGATCACCGGCGGGTTGGGGCGGAATGGATTTTCGCGGTACTTATGTCCACGTCATTTATACACGTAACGGGCTCGAAAGCATTCCCAAAGGTGCGCTGCGACGCCCCAACGCGGTCACGCGAAGAGAACCAATTTAACTAATGACAAATTAAAAATCCTTTGTGCTCTCGGCAAATTAACTTAATATGTCTGCGCATGTATTTCCTGTCTCTCCCCGTTTGAACACGTTTGTGTTTCGAGCGGCTCCTCACTCTTCCAGATGTGCGAATTCGGCAGCCGCCTGGGAGACGGAGGAAGCGACAGCATCCTCATCCAAGGGGGCACGGTCGTAAACGCGCATGGGGACCAGCTCGCGGACGTTTACGTGGAGAAAGGGGTCATCGTGGCCGTGGGCACCAACCTCAAGGTGCGAAACAATGTTCCGGGGCCCGACAGAGCCCTGATTGGACTATCTTCCGCCTTACTAGCATTTTTTTCGGCATAGCTTCTGCCCATGTCTGAAACTGATTAGTTTATGGTATCATTGCAGTAAATGTCTCACATTGAGTTATGACTTAGTGTGATCCCACTTAACGTTCTGCATTTAGTATCCCCCTTGTATCCACTCTGACGCAGTCTACCTTATAATAAATAATTAAATGATTAACCCACTCTGACATCCCACACTTGCCCCTGCTGGCACCCGGATGCTGGCGTGCTGGCACGCGGGCACGATGCGTTGTCTGGGTCCACACACAAATCTTTATCTGGGTTCACGCCAGGTGCCTGCCAACATAGGGAAGGTCATCAATGCGACCGGGGCCTACGTCATGCCAGGTATGAGGCATGACATCCTGTGCACTGCCACCCTTGCAGCAACCACCCCTAGATGAAGGCAACAACTTTTAGGAGCATCGCCCTTGCAACAACCACCCTTGCAACAACCACCCTCGCAACAACCACCCCTGCAGAAACCACGCTTGCAACAACCACCCTTGCAGCAAACACCCCTGTAACAACCACCCTTGCAATAACCACCCTTGCAACAACCACCCTCGCAACAACCACCCTCGCAACAGCCACCCTCGCAACAACCACCCTCGCAACAACCACCCCTGCAGAAACCACCCTTACCACAAGCGCCCTTGCAACACCCACTCTTGCAACAACCACCTTTGCAGCAACCACCCCCGCAGCAACCACCCTTGCATCAACCACCCTTGAAGCAGCCACCCCTGCAACAACCGCCCTTGCAGCAACCACCCCTGCAACAACCACCCTCGCAACAACCACCCTTGCAACAACCACCATTGCAGCAACCACCCCTGTAACAACCACCCTCGCAACAACGACCCTCGCAACAACCACCCCTCCAGCAACCACCCTTACCACAACCACCCTTGCAACACCCACTCTTGCAACAACCACCCTTGCAGCAACCACCCTTGCAGCAACCACCCTTGCAGCAACCACCCTTGCAGCAACCACCCCCGCAACAACCACCCTTGCATTAAACACCCTTGCCACAACCATCCCTGCAACAACCACCCTTGCAGCAATCTGCATGCTCAACGGGAGGGAGAGATCGACCCCAGGGTTGTCCCTGGCCGCACAGGTGCAACCATGGAGTTCGGTTGTTTGTCTAGTTTTTATTGGGCAGCAGTGGATGACCCCAGGGCAGCGCATTCAGTGGGGATGGCGTCAAAGCTGCATGCCACACGAGTTGTTGGATGCCTTCCAAAGTTGTTGCATAGCTTGTGTAAAGCACCGATGGATGTGGGGGGCTTGTGTTGAGGCTGCTGGCCCATGCGGGCCCATGCGGGCCCATGGTTCTAGTCGGTTCCCGAGCCTTGGAGGGGTACCAAGCATGAGTAACCAGGTGGCAGGTGCCATCACATTCCATCCCACCCCATGGCCCTAAATGGCCAGCTCGTCTGTGCTGGCGCATCGTCAAGTTGCCATCCTACTACACATACCCCGCGCAACATGGGATTGCTACCATGCTGATTGTTGCAATATTGTCAGCCTGCCCCATCAACAATGCCCCAGTCCTCGTCACGCTGTCATCATCACGCTCTCATCGACACGCTGTCATCATCACGCCATCATCAGCAACATGGTTTGCCCAGTGTGCCACCGCGAAGCATCACGCCACGCGCTCCCACTCGGCCCCAGTGGACTCCTCTAGTAATCCTAGTCGCAGTGGACTCCTCTAGTAACCCTAGTCGCAGTGGACTCCTTATCTGTGGTGCCCATCCGTGCAAGTGTCGAGGATGGTCCCGTTTGTGTCTGGTGTCGCCACCTAGTGGGAGTCCAGGGGGGTACACGAGGGTCTATGCTGTCACTGCACCCTGCCATGGTGCCAATAGGGCAACTTGCAGCTTTTGTGAGAGGTGTACGACCCATTTGTGGAGGTGGGAGGCTGATCGACAGCTGGCATGATTTATAAACTAATAGCAGTGTTTCCATCTCCCCACCAACCCACCCGGCCGGTTGCCTGGCACCATGGCCTGCCAGGTGGCATTGACCCGCACACCCACCTGGATATGCCCTTCATGGGCCAGGTGGCTTGCGATGACTTCTTCAGCGGGCAATCCGCGGCCCTGGCTGGCGGGACCACGATGCACATTGACTTTGCGCTGCCCACCGACGGCAGCCTGGCGCAGGGGTACCGCGACTACCGTGAGCGCGCCAAGTCAGCGGTGATGGACTACGGCTTCCACATGGCGGTCACCTCGTGGAGCGACCAGGTGGCCAAGGACATGGCGGATCTGGTGCACAAGGAAGGTCTGTGGAAGCATCAGAAGTCTCATATAATATAATGCACATTAAAGCCACCTAAGGTTGCTCCTGGCCCGCCCATGGAGGCACATCCTGACACTTGTTTCGTTAGGCATGTAGAAAATAAAGGTGTGCAATTTTTTGCAACTGGCACAATCTCCCTACAAAGCTCCGTATATGCAAGTGCACCTTCCTCTGCACAATCACAGTGCCGGATGCAAGGGTATCGCACCATTGTCCCGCTTTGCTCGTAAGAGGGGCCCACCAACCTTGTAGAAACAAACTTGTTCGTGTTGAGCTTCCACACACCCTCCTTGTGCCACTACTGGTATCATGGAAGGAACATGTGCACCTTTCTCCCGGTAATAAAAGATGTTCTTTGAGTCGGTCTCCTTCCCTGGTTTGTGGTTTTCCATTTGGGTTGGGGTTGCCTACCCAATCGCGCGGCTTTTCCCAAACCCTCTCGCTGACAGCATGCCTACTTGCACTGGTCCGCCTTAGCTCTTCCTTCGCCTGCTCGGCCCCCATCCCCCATTTTCCACGCCCCAACCTCCCATCCCTCAACCCCCTCCCCACCCCTACCCCCACCCCCAGGCGTGACCTCGTTCAAGTTCTTCCTGGCCTACAAGGGCTCGCTCATGGTCAGCGACGCGGAGCTGATTGCTGGCATGCGCCACTGCAAGTCCCTGGGGGCGCTCCCCATGGTGCATGCGGAGAACGGTGACGCGGTCGCGCACGGTCAGGCCGAGGTGTTTGCGCGCGGCATCACCGGGCCAGAGGGCCACGCACTTTCACGGCCAGCGCTGGTGAGGGAGCCAGCAGCGAGCGGGTGTTTTAGTAGTGAAAGCTGGCCGGTTGGCTTGGTGGGGCAGTTTGAGGCAAGCGATGTGATTGCTACACAAAAATCTCTCGTCCAGTTCTTTTATGGGTGCCAAGTGCAGATTCATACTGCCGTGGTGGTTTCTGTATGTTTGTTTACATCCCATCTATAATTGCCTTCTGAGGGACAACGGGTATCGGCCTCCACAGCCCCCTCTTGTATAGCAAATTGGCATGTTTTTCATCGTGGTGGCACCTGCGAGATGGTGGGTGGGCAGCAGTCCCAGTGCGAGGAGGCCAGAGCGCACAGCACGCATGCAGGTTATGGGTAAACCATTGATGGAAGGGGGGAGTGCAGTTTTGTTCCTGTGCGGGGAGGCCTGAGGCGGCCCGAGTGTTTTCAAACAAGGTATGGGGAAGAATTGCGGCGAGACACGGAGGTCGATCTGTCAGTAGCCACCGCGTTGTGGCACCTTGAGTCATCACCCGGCTGTCAGCACTACTCGTCGCACCTTAGAAGCAGGGCATGAGCTGGTTGACATTAGGCAATGACCCATTAAAGCGTCGTTCTATGAGTGTGGTGAGATGATTGTGACGCCGAGGTGTGCTGAGGTCAGCGGTCTTCTCTCCCTCTCCCTCTCTCTCTCTCTCTCTCTCTCTCTCTCTCTCTCTCTCTCTCTCTCTCTCTCTCTCTCTCTCTCTCTCTCTCTCTCTCTCTCTCTCTCTCTCTCTCTCTCTCTCTCTCTCTCTCCCTCCCTCCCTCTCTCTCCCTCCCTCTCTGTCTCTCTCTCTCTCTCTCTCTCTCTCTCTCTCTCTCTCTCTCTCTCTCTCTCTCTCTCTCTCTCTCTCTCTCTCTCTCTCTCTCTCTCTCTCTCTCTCTCTCTCTCTCTCTCTCCCCCCCCTCTCTCTCCCTCCCTCTCCCTCTCTCTCTCCCTCCCTCCCTCTCTCTCTCTCTCTCTCTCTCTCTCTCTCTCTCTCTCTCTCTCTCTCTCTCTCTCTCTCTCTCTCTCTCTCTCTCTCTCTCTCTCTCTCCCTCCCTCCTCTCTCTCTCTCTCTCTCTCTCTCTCTCTCTCTCTCTCTCTCTCTCTCTCTCTCTCTCTCTCTCTCTCTCTCTCTCTCTCTCTCTCTCTCTCTCTCTCTCTCTGCACCATGCCCTCTGTGGCGCTTGGCGCAATGCCTTCTTCCCTGAAAGCAACAGGCATGTCGCTACCCCCAAAATGCATTTTCGGCTCATGTGCTCGTCCCTTCAGTGCCTGCCTGGTCACATTCTCAGGTGGGCTAGTCATTCCTTCCCAACAAACTAGAACGAACTGTACCTCCCGGGTGCCATCCTCCCCCTGATGTCTGTTGATCTTGCACTCGTTACGCTTCCCAGGATGCACCTGCTTGGAGCGATGGAGCTGACTTTCAGTGTGCCCACCTGCCCCCCCGTACACGCATGGCACGTGCCCTTGTGCCCGTGGTGTGCCCGCTGCCAGCTGGAGGGTGAGGCCACGGCACGCGCCATCCGTCTGGCCCGCTTCCTGAACGCGCCGCTCTACGTAGTCCACGTGATGAGCCGCGACGCGATGGAAGAGATCGCAAGCGCGCGCACAGCAGGTGAGTGGGTGGGTGGGTGGGTGGGTGGGTTGGTGTCTGGGTGGGCGGGCGGGCGGGCGGGCGGGCGGGCGGGCGGGCGGGCGGGCGGGCGGGCGGGCGGGCGGGCGGCGGCGGGCGGCGGGCGGGCGGGCGGGCGGGCGGGCGGGCGGGCGGGCGGGCGGGCGGGCGGGCGGGCGGGCGGCGGGCGGGCGGGTGGGCGGGCGGGTGGGCGGGCGGGCGGGCTGGCCGGCGGGCGGGCGGTGGTGCTCGCGCAGCAGGTGGGTGTGTACGTGCCTGCAGGGGTTCGCCCACAACAGGGTCCTGCTGCTTCGAGCACCAAACAGGTGGCATCAGATGTTTCATGACACAAGCACGCTTTGCTTGGGTGGTGTATCAGAGTGGGTTGATGGGCATGGGCGGGTGCTTAACATTTACTGTGCTTGTCGCTGACATTTTATTCGACACAGGTCGTGCCAGCGTGCTGCATGCGCAGGAAGTGCTTTACCCACCCATGGCGCGTGTGGTCATGCCGGGGTCTGTTGGAGAGGGGGATGGGCAGCCTCTTGAGAGTGATGTGATGCGCCAATTGTCATCGACCCGTCCGTTGTGCCGCGTCAGGCGGAGCGCCCACTCCAGTGAGCAAATAGGCGACATCCTCCCCTGACAAATGTGTGGTCCTGGGACCCTGTGAGCTGGACAGCGATAGTTAAGGCATGCAGTTGATGTGTGGACAAACACCTAAGAGGCTTGGCTGTATGCTACAGGCTTGGCTGTATACAACTTGCTTGGCTGTATGCTACTTGCTTGGCTGTATGCTACATGCTTGGCTGTATGCTACTTGCTTGGCTGTATGCTACATGCTTGGTCGCATGCTTCATCTGCATCCCATGGCACATCTTGTCCTATGGTTATTAAAACCCCTTTTTTACTTGATTGCACCTCACCCTCACCGGCCCAGTACCTCCGTGCGCTCTCCCTGGGTACCTGCACAGGCCAACGCGTCGTGGGCGAGCCCGTCGCGTCCGGGCTGGCACTGGACGAGTCGATGATGTGGCACCCCGACTTCAAGATGGCCGCCCAGTGAGTGCATGCTGGGAGCAAAGGGCGTGCTTCGGGCAAAGGGCGTACTTGGAGCAAAGGGCGTGCTTGGGGCAAAAGGCGTGCTTTGAGCAAAGAGCGTGCTTGGGGCAAAGGGGGGTCTTGTAACAATGGGCGTGCTTGGACCGAAGGGCGTCCTTGGAGCAAAAGGACATGCTTGTAACAAAGGGCATGCTTGGGGCAAATGGCGTGCTTCGGGCGACGGGCGTGCTTGGAGCTAAGGGCGTGCTAGGGGCAAAAGGCGTGCTTGGAGCACAGGGTGTGCGTGGGGCTGCTGGGAGCAAAGTTCATGTGGGGGGGCATGCGCACCCTTGGCAGCGTACTTCACCCAATATGCTGCAGCAGCTGGTCGCCTGCGTTGACATCGTTTCACGTTGTTTGCGTTGTCTTACGTTGTTTACGCTGCATGGCTGCTACCTCTTGATACCTGTCCCCCCCACGCAGTGCATTCTCTGTTGGATCCATATGGGGATTATGCTGGCACACGCAACTCATGCAGGTATGTGTTGCGTGCTGCGACATGAGCCTGGAGGACACGTGTGCGAATATGTTGATTAGCCTTATTGATTTACATATGTGCTGGCCTGTGCATGCAGGTACGTGATGAGCCCCCCGATCCGGTCACGGGACCACGGGGTTGCGCTGCAGGACGCACTGGCTGGGAACATCCTGCAGGTACGGGCCCCATGGGCGGACATAATCGACCGATGTATTATTTTCCATGGCAGCGTGGCATTTTTTGGTTGTCTCGCATGGCGGAATCTTCGCGCTAGCCCAGAATGGTGATGTGGCTCGTGTGCAGTTCCACAGGCCTTTGCAGTTCCATCGGCGCAGGCATTTGCGACCCTGAACCGGGTTTGGTTTGCGTTCATGTTGGGTGCGGATCCAGCGTGCGGGCAGGGAATTAAGACCCTCTGCATGGGCCAGCTGGTCGCCCGCAAAGGATGGGCTGCATGGACCTCAATCCTGAATGGGGAGGGGAGGGTTTGGTGGTGAGCCATGGGACCCTGTTGTCATACTGCTAGTACTTTGTTTGGTGTGGGTGACTCGAGGGTGACGACTCACGCAAGGGCCATATGGATGGAATGACAAATACCAGGGAGGCCATTGGGCGGTGGTAAAGAGTCATGAGGATGCCAGCTGCATCTTATTGTATGTCTGTGGTGGGGTTATTCATGGCGATGTCACCAGGCAGTAAGCAGGAGGGCCTGCTGTTGTATCAGTGGGGCAATCAGCACAGACCAGAAATCTGGAGAATCCGGACCATGGTAGCTCAAGCCTGCTGTTATCTTAATCCTTGTATCTCAAGTCATTTAGGATGATGGAAGTAAATGGAGGTGGACATGTGTGGCCGTGTACACCAGCATTATGGCTGGCCAGCGTTCACAGCAAGATCTGTGCGGTTAAGCCAAAAGTAAACTCGCGTAATCGGTGCGTTTGTTCCTAGCGGCCAGAAGAATGCAACCAATAGAATGCCATGGTTTGCTAAGCCTCATGCTCTTGCTACTCTTTGTCGTGATACGTCCCTGTGACGATTTTCATTCTGCGCACAATCTTCGGGAGGCAGATAGAGGGGTGTCAATCAGTTGCTACACTTGCCTGCTCATTGCGAACCCGGGATCCTGCTGCTGCTCTCATGCTTGCAGCTGGTGGCTACCGACCACGCTGTGTTCAACTCCACACAAAAGGCCATGGGGCTGGGTGATTTCCGGAAGATCCCGAACGGAGTGAACGGTAGGTGAGGGCCGTGCCGTGCGTCGGTATTAGCTTGTTCAACATCGTGTTCAGGATTCCCTTGTGTCTGCGTTGGTGCTGAGGCACCCGCAAAAAATATGTGATCGACGGGCGCTTCGCGGTGGGATCCTCAGAACTTTGGTCTGGTCTGTGGTCTAACAGGGCAACGTTGGGGTCTCTCCTAATACTCTGGTTTGTGAAGGCTATGCATCGGAGGCCTGGTGGGTGCTGTACCTGGAGGGCCCAGGTCACTGTGAGAGATCGCAGGGCAAGCGCGTGCCATGTTATAACCCAGCCGTGCGAAGACCGGTATCCAGGGTATTGGATTCGGTGGCTAGATGGCACCCCATTGACCTCCTGCACTTCTTTGTCCCAGGGCTCCCCTGCTTGCACCTGAAGACTTGGTCTCAGGCTGCGCACAGATACTTCTCGCATGTTCTCTTTTGCCTGTGTGATCAGGGGGTTGATCCTGCCCGCGACTTGTCCCTTCACTCCGATCAGAAATGTGTCTGTGACGGTTACTGATGCTGTCGCACTGGTCTGCAACGAATCGTGGGGCGAAACGCTAGCGGACAGCGCTCGCAGACAGAATGCAACAGCTTAGCGGACTCCATGTCCTGCAGACAGTTTTGTAATTGGAACGAGTGGCCGTGTTTCCTCAGTCGTCGCGTCACACCAGTGAAGGGGACTGTGCCGACTGATGTGCTGCCTATTTCGCGAGCCATGCGTGGGAGCATCGCTCGTGCTGACCCTGCGGGTCCTGCTGCTCCTGCTGCTCCTGCTCCTGCATGGTGTCTCTCTCTCTTCCTGCCACTGCATGCGACAGGTATTGAGGAGCGCATGCACATCGTTTGGGACACCATGGTGGTAAGCAAACACAGGAAATGAGATGACGGGACACTGCGATGGCAAGCAAAAGTTGGAAACACTGCGGTGGCAAGCAACCCACCCCTTCAACAGTGCTATGTGTGCTGTGTACAGTGCTATGCGTGCTGTGTACAGTGCTATGCGTGCCTGGCTGCCAGCATGGAGCCAAGAGGGGCTTCCTAGCGTCTGTGCGGGAAAGAGGGTCAGCGCCGTGTGAGAGTCTTCACGAATCAGTGACCCACAGCGTGGGCATACCTGCAGGCACCAGCATTTGGCCTAGGGTGATGCCAGGCACTGGCAGTGCTGGTATGCTGGCACACCGGACTGTAATGGGTAAAAGTAAAGTTCGAGGCCATGCCAGCCGCTGCTTGCCATGGCCTGGTGCGATGACATGCCATGGCTTGTTGACTGCTGTCTTGAGACGGGACTGCAGCCGCTTGCAGGGACACCCGGCTTTCTTGGGCTGGTAAGGGAATGTTGGATAAAGTTAGCGCGGTACGCAAGAAGCAAGGGATGCATGCAGGGGGGTTGATATGATTTTGTGCTCGCATCAAGCATGGCCAGAGCATCATGTCCACCGGGTGCTACTAGTGCCTGCAGATGCGGCAGCGGGTGGGCACTTGGGTCGGGGGGGTGCGTTGGCTCTGTAGCAATCATTGTACTATCATCCGTCGTTGTACATCATATTATCTGTCCCTGGGATATTCCAGGTATGGCACCTGTCATCGTGTCCAATGGCAGCCGGCAAATGGGCTTGCCTTCATTCCATCCATGCTGGTACCGTTGTTCCAGCGAGATGGAGCACCTATCTTTGTGGTTCTCCACCTTGTATATGGCGTCAGCGTTCTGACTTCAACACTTGTACGTGCAGGGGGGTGCTACGGAATGAGGTCTACTGCCCAAGGAACCTGGTTCTGCCTCCGTTGACCCCTTGTTATCCTCGCTGTCCCTCTACCGTATCCCTCCCGGCACATCCAAGCGGAACCTTGCTACCCATCGGCCCCATGTTCTACTCACTTGCCCTCGCCTGCCCTTGCCCATGCTGGTGGCTGTCGCACGCGTACATCCTCAGAACTCGGGCAAGATAAGGCCATCCGACTACGTGCGCGTCACAAGCACCGCGTGGTAAGGCCACCCAAGACATGCCCCTGGTGGCGGTGCCAGAAGCAAACTTTGAAAGGGATTGGGGACTTGAGGGATGAGTGTCCTGTGAGCTGGCGTGTGCACTGTCATTCTGATGTTGTCCCGTCCCAGGTGCCGGGGCTGTAGGTGTGAGATTACCTCCGGTTGAGTACGCGTAGCGCGTCAGGCAAACAGCCTGGACATTGCACGACCAAAGTTTGCTAGGTGACCAGAGCGCGCCGATTGACAGTGTCGTGTTTGTTGATTCCAATACCCATGGGAGAGCCGTTGTAATCATCAACTCTCTGTGACGTGTCGGCTGGTTGATACTTGAGGGCAGCAGTATGGACTAAAAGTATGCTGCCACTTCACTGCACTGGCTAACTCGATCACAAGTACTGCCATCACCACTGCTGCCACTGTACCCGCGAATAGGAAGTGAGATACTAGCTATTGTCTCAGATGACTGGCCACAAGTGCTCAACTGGTATTCGCCTCCTCTATGTTAGCCTCTACATGAAACAGTGGCCTTCTGGATTCTAAGTTCACCTACCCTTCCCTTGGCTTCCAACCGGAGAGGCACAGCTACGTGGTAACCGTCCCAGTGTCTGCATGTGGCGCCTTCAGTAGCAACTACTACGGAGTGGCAGGGCCAAGACACTTGCTCATGTAATGCCCCACCACGCACACACCTTCTTCACATTTGTCCAAGGATGAGTTTCTGTTTCCTAAAATGTTTCTTATATCATCCCCGCGAACAGTGTGTGTGGGAGACACCCTTGCTTCCTAATCACGCCCATCCTAGCTCTGAAGCATTACTAAGCGAATGGCTTGCTCCGACCAAGTAGCATCCTAGGTAGCCCATCTCCGACTATTCTCGGTAAAATGTTCTCGTTCTGGCCAACACGGTCCTGTGGCAACGTTAATGTTGCCAGCGCGCAGATTTTCAACCTGTACCCGCGCAAGGGGCTGATTGCGCCTGGGTCTGACGCTGACATCATCATCCTGAACCCACATAAGGAGACCATCATATCTGCCTCGACTCACCACTCCAGGATGGATACTAATGTCTATGAAGGATGGAAGATGAAGGTGCGTGACAACATGCTGATGTGTGTGTACCCCGATCGCTGCACTTCCAAGTTCCAACTTGGTGTGTATGTTCATTAGAAATAGGTTACGGGAATGAGACAAGCAACACAATTAAAGCGCGGGTATAAGCAAATCACAACCTCTAGCCAATACATATGGCACCCCTGCTGCACAAGATATTTACGACATCGACTTTGTTGTAAGGGACGGTGCTGGTGTCCAAGTGCATGTGCCTTCGTGTAACTTTCGCAGTCGGCTTTGTCTCACGAGAAATAGAACTGCCTTGCCGTCATGGGATGTTGGCCACAAGCCAAGTGTTCTTGCATTTGCGCGAGGCATCAACTCCGGTTTGGAAGCTTGCTGGCATTGTCTGGTGGCCACAATCCATTGTGCCAGCTGTCATGTATGTTTGTCTCTTTCATGAGCCATTTGGGTTATTTAAGGAACTTCATATCAATCCCTTCTTGCCATGCTCTGGGCCGTATACTGTGCAGGGTAACATTGAGACCACCATCAGCCAAGGTAAGGTTGTCTGGGAGAATGGCCAACTGCACATTACTCGAGGAGCAGGGCGTTATATCCCGATGGCCCCATTCAGCCCCTACATGTACGAGGGATTGGACAAACAAGATGCTCTCCTTCATGAAGCAGTGAAACGGAAGTACTGAGGGGGCTCAGTGAAACGGAAGTCCTGAGGGGGCTCCGTGAAACGGAAGTCTTGAGGGGGCTCAGTGAAACGGAAGTCCTGAGGGGGCTTAGCACGGGATGCAAGGTGCCATGTAGTAGGCATATCAGATAAGCCTTGGGAGTCGGGAACGGGCAGCAGCTCATAAATTCGCCCAGCAGTTCATGAATCTCAAGGAGCAGTTCATGAATCTGTTCGGTCCAAACTCATGAGCCCATTGTGTTCCAAGCTAGGCATGTTGAAGCAGGGTTGCATGCATAGGTCACACAGCTGCCATTAACATCGCATTGCATACACAGGCATATACATGGCATACGCGGGCTTTTGGTTCCCGCCGCACATTTGAAAGTGCTGTCCTCCGGATTTTCGCCTTTGCACCGTGTGCAGTTCTTGGACGTTTGGAAACATGGCATGGCTAACGTAATGACTGACTCGCTAGACCTTTTCAGTAGTTTTCCATTTGCGGGTATTTCCTCATAAATGGCACCTGGGAGAGCGATCGCAGCAATGGTGTTCACCACTTGACACTCCCGGCCAATTAGGCTCGAAACACACGCCCTGATCAAGCAAGCTGTTTCCGGCCCCACCGTCTAGGTCATCTAGTCGCTCTACACGTAAGCCAGCCATAATTTCAATGCACACGGCTACACATTTCCATCTCCATTCATATTCATCATCCTGAACGACTCGCAAACGTCGCGGACAAGATAACGGCAGGCTCGAGCTTACCATGGTCCGGATTCTCCCGATTTCTGCATGGCCTGCGCTGGTTGCCTCCTTGATATAACATCGCAATTATGATGCGTCCTCATGGTGCTCACGTATGGCGCCGAGGCGTGGACCCTCCCACCCAAACTGGCAGCTAGGCTAGACGGCACGGTTTACAGGATGCTCCGACAGGTCCTTAACGTAGGTTTTTCCGAGCGTCCGTCATCAGAGTCTTTGTATCATGGCATGCCTCGTGTTTCGGATGAGATTAGGCAGCGTAGGATAGCATTTGTAGGACACCTTGCTCGCACCAGCCAGGTCGACACCACCCTCGGTCTGGCCGGCCCCCAGCGGCTTGGCCAGCCAGGGCGGCACATTCTGACCTGGCCTGGCCCCGCGGACATTCCCAAACGGGTTGGGAAACCTGTCACGAACTACGTTCAGATGTTGCTGGACGACCTAGTGGTCCCAGCCCAGTTTGAGCACCGCATCCACTCTCTCTCCCGTCTTTGGACTGTCATGCAGGACAAGACGCGGTGGAAGAAGATTGTCAAGGCGCACACGCCCGACCCTGTGGGCAAGCCACCTCCCCCCAAGCGGAGGAGGCGTTTTGATGAGTAGTGTAGTTAGGATTTTCTAGATAGCTTAGAGTTAGTATAGTTCGATCACGCGGCTTCCTCCACCCCATCCATCATGGAATATGTGCTACATGACCTCCCCACGGAGGCATGAACATTATAATTTAATTTAATTTAATTAATCCACTCTCTCTCCCGTCTTTGGACTGTCATGCAGGACAAGACGCGGTGGAAGAAGATTGTCAAGGCGCACACGCCCGACCCTGTGGGCAAGCCACCTCCCCCCAAGCGGAGGAGGCGTTTTGATGAGTAGTGTAGTTAGGATTTTCTAGATAGCTTAGAGTTAGTATAGTTCGATCACGCGGCTTCCTCCACCCCATCCATCATGGAATATGTGCTACATGACCTCCCCACGGAGGGGTCGGAGGCATGTTATAATTTATTTAATTTAATTTAATTTAATTTTTTAATTATGATGCAATATATATAGTAAAAAGTATAAAATTTGACTTACATCAGATCGAGTGATCGAAGACACCCAATTATTTACATAAACAAAGCCAATATATGCATCTAGATTTCTGGCCTGCGCTGGCTGGCATTTTGGTAATGATAAATTATGGAAGTGCTCAAGAGCGGCATGGCTGACGGCGGAGCTCAGAACTTTTGCGTCTGAGCCCCCAATTCAGTCAGGCTACTTGCATCAGATGCGTCTTTTCAAGACGCATCTGCTAGTATAATCGGTTACGGCTGTAACGCAGTATTTTGAAAATGCCACCAAAACGCAGCCTTGACAAGCAAATTCAGCTGTCGTCGGCATTCCCCGCGTCGCCAGCAGCACGTGCGACATCAACTCCTGCGGACGCCAACCTTTTCGTGCTGATCGAAGCTCTCCCCCCCGGTCTGCCTCCCTCGACGCAATGCTCTACACCAAATTCATCGCCCATTCCCAAGAACTGAACCCGAACTTCCCATACCAAATGGGATGTCCGCCGCTTCGGCCCCGGCCAGCGGGATTTTTGCATCTTGGAAATCTTTACGCTCACGAAGGAACAATGTGACGATGTTATCAAGTTCCTGGCCCGGCGCCATGACGAACTTTTCCTGCCTACCCGGCCCTGGCAACAAGGTCACCAAGCCCGACTGGGAATGGCTGCTTTAAGAACCGGAGGCGTACTTGAAGGCAGTCATCATGTGCAGCTACCTGCGCTGCGACGCCCAGGACATCACCCAGACTGGCTACGCAGGCCTCAGGAGCCTCCTGCATGAGCGCAGACGGGCAGCCACAGCAGCTGCAGCGTCCCCGCAGAGCAGCACCTCCCCCAGCACGGACTCCATCCGAGCTACAGTGGCGGAGCAGCTGGCGCCGATGGCTGCTCAAGCCGCTCGCTGCCCTGAACGCGCCTGACGGCCCACTCAACACGTCTCTCGGCCAACCTTGGTCAACAACATTGAAGCCAGAGTCGCACTTAAGCTCCAGCCTCAGTTTACTACTACGCAAGAGCACATTGCCACCAAAGTTTCCGAGGCCACAGCCACTGTGACCACCCGCCTTAACCAGGTGGAAGGCCGAGTCGATCGGCCAAGGCACCGTGAAACTTGAGGCAGTTGCTACCAAGGTAGACGCCCTGGCCACACAGGTCCCTGAGATCGCCGAGCGAACGGCCACCATCGCCGCCCAACCTGCTGGTAGGGCTAGCTAGCGATGACCCCTCGACTTGCGCCTCCTGGGCGGACCTGCTCAAGAGCCAGGCATCCTCTACCACGACCGCCATCACCACGTGCAAGCTCCAGGAGCTGGAAGACACGCGCCGCGAGGCCGCTGACCGCGACCGTCGCCGCTGCCGGGTCATCCTCAGGCGCTTCGACATGCCGCCGGAGGAGACCCCGGACTCTCTTCTCGACGAGCTGAAGAAACACTGAGCTCTTGGCGTGCATGCAGCTGCCAGGTGCGATACTGCAGGGCGCCTACCGCCTGCCCCATCCACGGGCCAAGGCTGGGCCCCCTCCAGTGGTCCTCACCTTCAGCGACATCACAGCCCGAGTTCGGTTCCTCTCTCGCCGCAAGAAGCTGGTGGACACCTCCTGGTCGCTTGACGACGACCTGACGCCAGCCCAGCAGCAGCAACGCCGCGATCAGTGGCCCGACTACATCCGCCACAAGACCAACCCCGAGAAGCCCCAAGTGTACTGGCGGGGCGGGGACCTCTATGTCAACAAGAAACTGTGGAAGCCCCCCCGGGCTTCCCCGGGATAGAGCACTCCAGCTAGTTGTCTAGATGGGGGCAATCGATGATGGGATAGTAGCTTAGGCATTACAGCACTTGAAACGATATTAGCGCACAGCGTTATAGTACCTTCAATTAGCTCTGGCACCTTGTGGCCATCAGCTTGCGCCTTAATTAGCCGACGTCTTGAGCCCACTTCACATTCAAGTAGCATAAGCTATGCGTCAGCCTACCTATGGTATTGCACTGGTTGTATTGCACCCACAGTGTTGCGCCCCGGCATGATGCACCATGCCGTGGAGAGAGCGCTCTGTGGCCTGCCCACCTGCGGCAGTGAGAGAAGCTAGGGCGCCCTCCCTCCGGCCTTCTCGCTGTGTATATAGGGTTGAAGGTTCCTTTACTCTGTATTGGCACCCACGTGACGCAGTCACCTGCTTATTAATTAATTAAGAGCGGCATGCAATGATGCATGCAACATAAAGGAAAGCGCCTGGAAAAGAATAAGAACGCTAAAGAAAATAACCGGACGCTGGCATACAAGGATGCTGGAATGATCGAAAGTCCTAGAACATCACCATGCATACATGTCGCGGCCCATGCACCACCGGGCAGGCCTGCATGGCCGGAAAGATCTAGACCGCATGGCCTGAGAAAAAAGTTGGCCCAGATGTGGCGGAAGAACACTTACGATCGATCAGCCACCGTGTGAGTGAGGGCTAGGGATAGGCGCTGCTGCAAATACGAGGACCATGTCACCATGCAGGCTCGTCCGACCCTCAACCGAGATCGAGGCGGTCTTCACGCTGCTGATCCCCCAATGTACAGGGACACGAGACTAATTAATTAATTAATCAATTAATTAATAAATTAACTCACGCTCTGCTGGCAGCACTCGTGAAGAAACACGTACCGCCATCTTGGGTGAGGCAGGTTTTTGTTGGTGAACCCTGGGTATCAAGGAGACAACCAGCGCAGGCCAGAAATCGGGAGAATCCGGACCATGCATGGTAGCTCGAGCCTGCTGTTATCTTGTCCGCGACGTTTGCGAGTCGTTCAGGATGATGAATATGAATGGAGATGGAAATGTGTAGCCTTGTGCATTGAAATTATGGCTGGCTTATACGTGTAGAGCGACTAGATGACCTAGACGGCGGGGCCGGAAACAGCTTGCTTGATCAGGGCGTGTGTTTCGGGCCTGGGTATGCCCCTAAAGTCACTCGTGCAGGGAGAGGCCTCCGAGAGAGGCCTATATATTCAAGATTCCAAACTGGCGCCTTTAAGCCTTACGAGTTCCAAGCCTATCTGTGGACACTGGACCATGGGGCAGCCCTACGGACTGCATCCGCTATGCTTTTGCAATAAATGCTATGTCGAAACTTTATTGTGCACACCTGCACAGTAGTTGCTCTAGACTCTCCCAGTGATGAGAGGTACCTATACTCCAAAGTTGGTACCCCGTGACTCTCCCAACGGAGACGCGCTAATGAAGTAAGAAAGGCAGGGAGCTGAGGGCGGGAGCCGCGGGAGGGCGGGCGGGCGGGCGGGCGGGCGGCGGGCGGGAGGGAGGGAGGGAGGGAGGGAGGAGGGAGGGAGGGAGGGAGGGAGGGAGGGAGGGAGGGAGGAGGGAGGGAGGGAGGGAGGGAGGGAGGGAGGAGGGAGGGAGGGAGGGAGGAGGGAGGGAGGGAGGGAGGAGGGAGGGAGGGAGGAGGGAGGGAGGGAGGGAGGGAGGAGGGAGGGAGGGAGGGAGGAGGGAGGGAGGAGGGAGGGAGGGAGGGAGGGAGGGAGGGAGGGAGGGAGGGAGGGAGGGAGGGAGGAGGGAGGGAGGGAGGGAGGGAGGGAGGGAGGGAGGGAGGGAGGATCGAGGGAGGGAGGGAGGGAGGGAGGAGGGAGGGAGGGAGGGAGGAGGAGGGAGGGAGGGAGGGAGGGAGGGAGGGAGGGAGGGAGGGAGGGAGGGGAGGGAGGGAGGGAGGGAGGAGGGAGGAGGGAGGGAGGGAGGGAGGGAGGGAGGGAGGGGGAGGGAGGGAGGGAGGGAGGGAGGGAGGGAGAGAGGAGGGAGGGAGGAGGGAGGGAGGGAGGGAGGGAGGGAGGGAGGGAGGGAGGGAGGGAGGAGCGGAGGGAGGCAGGAGGGAGGGAGGGAGGGAGGGAGGGAGGGAGGGAGGGAGGGAGGGAGGGAGGGAGGGAGGGAGGGAGGAGGGAGGGAGGGAGGAGGGAGGGAGGGAGGGAGGGAGGGAGGAGGGAGGGAGGGAGGAGGGAGGGAGGAGGAGGGAGGGAGGGAGGGAGGGAGGGAGGAGGGAGGGAGGGAGGGAGCGGAGGAGGCAGGAGGGAGGGAGGGAGGGAGGGAGGGAGGGAGGGAGGAGGGAGGGAGGGAGGGAGGGAGGGAGGGAGGGAGGGAGGAGGGAGGAGGAGGGAGGGAGGGAGGGAGGGAGGGAGGAAGAAAGGAATGTTTCTTAAGTGATGCATGCATGCACGCATGAATTTGTAGTGCACATGTGTCTCTTGTAGCTTGAAGACTAGCTTATAATAGAGGATGTCAATGAGTAAAAAATAATGTACATACTTCTAAACATGCTTGAATTCCCGCGCAATCGCATGGCGGATACACTCATGCATGCATGCATTCGGCCAGATGCATGCATGATCATAAGCGAGGCTATCTAAAAAGCATGAATGGCTCGAAAGCTAGCATATGGCATACAAGTACACCTAGTCATTTACTTGGTCATTGTGTAGAATCTGGAAGAGACCTAGGAAAAATGTTTTAGGAAAGATGCTTAAGGTTTATGGTAAACACAGATCACGTACACGGGGTTCTGGCAGTTACACCCCGACCTGTGCTGGTTACGTGCGCATGGAATGACCGTCCTACTGTAAGGCTGCATCCCGGCTGGGTACGTCTCCAAAAAGTAGTGGGAGGTAGTTGCCACATGTGTAGGGCCCCACGTGTCACACAGCAGCTCACGCCAGCTACCCGACGAAAGTGTCCGATCTGGCGCTACTCTGTGCAGCAGCCACCATTCCATTTAGACTAGCCATCGATGTGGCGATGCTATCGACCAGGTCGCCCATGTGCGGGCACTGGCTGTTATCCTCCAAGTCGGCATGTTTGTCGCAGTTCACCACGATCACCGGCTTGCCGTGCAGAAGTGGGTGCGACCGCGGCCCATCCAGCACGCGCCACGTGACGATCGCGTCACCGAAACAACGCCCACCCCCGCCACCATGGACTCCCCCTTCCCGACCCCAACCGTTCCACAACACATTCTTCCCATTCCGCGTGGTGGCATCGCCAGCAATCCCCAACGCTCCAGTCACCACAGCATTCCCGTCATCGGCCCATCGTGCATGGCCATGGACGCCGCTGCTGGCAACCGCCTCGCTCGTCCCTTGGCTGCAGCACGAGCCATGGCCTCCGCCTGCCCTATCGGCGGCATTGGCGAGTGTGGTCCTCAGCAGCTGCTCACCCCCCTCGTGCCACGCGTGGGAGCCGCCCACAAACCAGGACTCGTGCTGGCAGTGAAGGCGGGTCAGGTAGTCGAGCCCGACCGTGGCTTCCTCCGGGCGCCCCCTGCGAGGTGCGCCAGGGTGACCCAAGCCAGGTTGGTTGGTTGGGGGGGGGGGCACAAGCATCACCGGGGGATGATGGTAATCAGCGCACACGTGCGCACACAGGAGAATGGGGCACAGGAGAATCGGCCAGTCAGGACCTGGGCTAGCCTGGATTACAACACGATGCCTGGCCCCGCATGTATGAGCCATGCGATGCTGTCAATGGGCAGCAATCCGTGCCAAGTATAGGTACTAAGACGACGGCTGCTGTTGCCGAGTGTACTGTACATGACCATACCACCCTGGCCATATACCCCATGCATGTTCATCCACAAGGCATGCTCCCACTCGGCCAAGTCAATAGGCAATACACAGCAAATGCAGGCCAGTATGCGCACCAGCATGCAGCATGGGCCCCCGTCTGCCCAGGTGGTTTCACTGACTGGTTGCCTCACTTGCTATAAAGCAGAGGCATCGCCCACCGACCGCTGTGCATCAGGCAACTGTCGTCAACACCACCATCACCCCACGCCAACCTTCATTCACTCAACTTCCTGCATGTGCCCATGGTAATGCCTGCCACATACAAAACCAGCCTCACATACGCTAGCACGGACCAAGGCATGTGTGTGCCAATGGCCACAGGAGCAAGCACGACAGGGTGTGCATGTGGCAGAGGCAGTTGTGAATCCAGTGCCGCAACACATGCGGCCAGTGACATGAGACGGGACCAGGCTGGGGTTTTCACACTGCTGGTGTGGACATGGCCAACCCCTCAAATCATGACTGCGCACGCCGCGCCACTGTAGCGCCACGCAAAATAATGCGCGCCCAGCTCGTCGTCAAAGGCAGGTGCTACGCCATCACCCAACAAACTCATGCACCCCGCAGCGCATCTCAAATACATATGCTGACACACGCCACCCCCCGACGCAAACCCCTTGCATGGAGAGCGCTCCACCCCATGGGGTACCCACCTCCGCTTCATCCTCTCCATGCAGACCTCGGGCGACGCCTGCAGGTACAGAAAGGCGTCGGGGACCTGCGGCCACCATTGCCATCACGCATGAAGCAGGGAAGGGGGCACAAGCAGAGAGGGGGATGGGAGGGGGGGAAGGGGGGCCACATGGCAGCATGGCCAGCCAGGAAAGCCAAAAAAGGGAGAACGCCACCGTTACACTGGTGGAAGGAGGGTCATTAAGGGAATACTAGACACTCCAAGAGCGTGAAGGAAAGATCCCACGTGAACGCGCGTCGACCCCCCCAACACCAATCAGGCATCTCGCAGATGCCCCAGGAAAATGGCGCAGTTGCAACGTCAGTATCATAACTGAGGAACAAGACGCAAGCCATGGGCCACTTGACAAGTCCACACCCACCAAGCATGCGGTACACCCTGCGCCTTCGCCCCAAGGCCCCACACAAATAAGCGTGGAGTGATCCCGCAAGAAGCGCCCGTGGCTCTTTAGGGCCAGCACCGAACAAGCCACCCCACACAGACCGACACATACACCACCCCCAAATACAAGTCCCACTACCAAACCAGCCACAACGTGCGTTGCGCCCCCCCCCCCCCCCCCCCCCCCCCCCCCCCGCCCCAGCATGAAGCACACCACACAGGTCAACATCAGAAGCTTCTTTTATGGACGGGGGTGGCCTGGTCAGCCCCCTGTCCCCACAACAAACAGAGCCAAACAGAGTGTTTCTCTCCTGGGCAAAGGAACGCTCACCAGTCCCGGCAGCACCCCCACGACGGGCATGAACCAGGCCTCATAGGCGGCCACCTCGAACCGCGTTTTTTTCATTTTTTTCAAGCGCGGCCCGCCCTCTCTCAAGATATAAAAAATCACCAACTCAAACACATATACACAATGCTCTATGCCGACACAATAAACTCACAAACATAACAAA